>LGAG01000983.1:8319-34839 GCA_001278395.1 Lerema accius | reverse complement strand
GAAGTCTGCCAATCCGCACTAGGCCAGAGTGGTGGACTATGACCTGTACCCCTCACATTGTGAGAGGAGACCCGAGCATTGGTACAGATATGGGTTGTGATGATGAAACTCCATAGTGAGCGCACTCGAACAACGCACGCGTAGCCATTATTCATCGACACAGATTTCGGCTTCAGTTCAAATGTAATATTGAAACGAAGGCGTAGTGAAGAGCGCCAAGCGTGTCTTAGTAACGAAGTAGGTACCTACACACATGAGTTTAACTTCTATTACTCTAAAATTTGTGCCATATCTGTCCCACAGTTCTGACGTGGAAATCAATTGCAGTCTACCTAGCGTCGACGTTTTTTAGAGTTGCTAAGAAAAATACAAAAGTACCTACACTGCCTATCTTCCTGAACCCCGCGTTAGTAAAAGATACATAATCTGAAATAGCTTCGCTAATCATCGCATTAGGCTCGCGTGGAAAACAGCCGTTTGGTTAGCGAGTAAGGTTGTTGTTCCACCGACAGCTAATTATACTATTCCATTCTATTTATATTCCAATACACTAATTATTATAATTTATTAATTGACTAACGAGCTGCGAATAAAATACTATCCAGTAGTATTTCATTTTGGTAAAGGATCAAAGAATTGATTAAAATAAGCGAGAACAATGAAAAATTTCACGCGGTGGAGGGGGAAGCACCGCCATTTTGATATTATTTTACGACGTAAATATACATAAATAAAAATATTTTATTGAAAAAAACCTGTAACATAAACTTATTCACGTACAACTCACAGGCTTGTTGATGATACAGCTATACTAATTTATATGCCCCCCGTCACATTTTTAGAAGTAGGTAATAAAAATCGTTTAAAAAAATATTCGTGTTAAACAGTCGATTGCTCGCTCATCGCCTACCGTTTTTAATAAAACATCCTCCCAGAAGGGATAATCACATATTTTGTTAGACATTAACCTTTAAATTTGTTGAGTAACTGTCTTTAACCTTCAGTAAAGACGCGATGAGTTTACATTACGGTTGGAGGTTTAATGACGGCATTAAGAGCGAATGGATAAAAAGGTGACTGCGTATTAACCCGCAATTGTCTCGGCTTTCCTCATGAAAGGTTAAGGTTAACCTTTAACCCATTAATGGGTAGTGCTCTTTCCTCATCAATAGGGTACAGGGGTTCTCAAAGTATAGGACATGAGGTTAATGAACTCGTATCAACGAGTAATATGACTGCCTTGCTGATACCAATTTGAATGTAATTAATTTAGCTAGAGGCCTTTTATCTGACGCATGTTAGCGACGTGTATATCTCAGTGTGGTAGTGTACGTTTTGTTTTGTTTTCAAAATGAAATGTGTAAAGGATATTTTAAAGAATATTTCGCTCACTTAATTTTTAAAATACTTTTAATTACGTCTAATTTTAATTACGTATAATATATATTATTCTTAAAAATGTACCGAAACTTGAAACCTTCATGTATGACTACTATAACTGCTATAAGACATAGAGATGAAAAGTAGTAGTCTTAATACCTAAGATTAAGTTGTTAAATCTAGATGACCTATCCTTACGCACCAACCTTGACACAACTTCTGCGGTCGATATCTCTACCAAGGTCAAAATCTAATATATTACTTGTCATTCCTTTCTGTTTTCACGTAAATAGGGTTGCCGATGCCTTGTTTATTAATATATAATTAATGTTAAATTAATTTACATTTAGACGACCTAGCCTAGTTGGTAGTGACCCTGCCTGCGAAGCGAGGGGTCCAGGATCGGTTCCGGGGCAGATATTTATGTGACAGATAAATGTTTGTTCTCGGGTCATGGGTGTTAGTGATGTGTTAAGGCGGAAACAGACTTTGCGAGGCAAATGCCACGAACGGCGCACAACGCACGCCTCGGCCCGAGCCATGCGTTGTGAAATATTAAACCAACATATACTCGGGTCGCGCCATCGCGTGCGAAGTAAATGCCGCGTATTTGTCGGCCGGCTCGCCCGGCTCATAGCGACTAGTGCGTTGCGTTTGGATGGATTTTCTCAGTTGAGGCGTGCGTGGATATCGTACGCGGCGCACATTTCGAACGTGCATGCGCGACGACGTTCGCACTGAGGCACTTTGATCTTGAAGCATTTGCCGACATGCGTTGGTTCGCCCTCGCACGTGCGTAGCACATGCCTCGCCACGAATATAAAGGTACACACCTTGCGAAGCATGCGCTGTGCGCCGTTCGTGGCGTTTGCCTCGCAAAGTCTGTTTCCGCCTTTATTAGTGTTGTCCATGCCACACGCTGGCATGAGTGTGTTAGCGTTTATTATTAAATAAAATAAATAAATAAACGCTAAAATAAATAAATAATATTGTTTGCGTTTATTTTCCTTGACAAATCAACGTTTAATATTCTCATTATCATTAGTTCTCAAAGGTGTGAAGACTGCTAATCCGCATTATGCCAGTGTGGTGGACTATGGCCTATACCCCTCACATTGTGAGAGGAGACCCGAGCCCAGAACTGAGATAAACTATCCCATGGGTTATAATGATTCTTATTAAGTTATTGCTAGCAGGATCTACTAATCAACTTATAGTCCTTCCTACAGTCCTACTCGAGCTTGAAGATAACTTTAATGTCTGCATTTTTTTTTTTTTTTCATTTATTATTTAGAGACTTTGTCGCTGAGCGACCACATCGTCTCGTCAATCCACATAAAGTACAGCTCAACACATAAAGATAATAGTTACAGACAGAATCATTACTTATTTCATGCATAAGTCCGCTAATTTGACCAGCATTATGGCTTAATGTCTGCATTAAGATTACTATCAGTATTTTTTCCACTTTCTGTCTTTGGCTAGACTAGAAACCTTTAATACTAGGCACCTGTAATTTCTTATAGGTAACTAGTTACTTACTTATTACGCCAACAGAACTACTCGTAACTTAACTAATTGAAGAAAGTGCGATCGTTCGAGCATTTGTGGTAACCCTATTAACACATAATTTAGTTTGTGTAGTTACTATTTGTATATATTGGACAAAACTTAGTTGGTAGTTGTTGGAATGGAACAATTAAAGACGACAACACTTTTGTACGAACATGGACAATAATTTATTGTAAAACATACCTATATAATAGGTATTCATAGAACATTAACACGCAAATATTTGAGTAATGTGCATATTCTGACAGACCCATAAAAAAGAATAGACAGAGCGTTTTACAATTGCGATTAAATAAATGACGAACAAAAATCTGTCATTCGCTCGCCGTATACTTTTGTACAGGTACTTTTATATGAGACTGTGCATAGGCTATGTAATTAATAGTACTCGAATCCGGTCTATAATCAAATCCCGACTATATCTCAATGTGACTAACAATAGATTATAGACTTATCGTTATCCCTGACTAGCAGACGACAGCTGTCAACGAAGCCTTCTCTCTGACAGATATGCGTGATGTATTATGTTATTATCAACAGGAGTGTGGTGGTGTGATTTTTGATTTATTTCTTAATTTAAATTTATCTATTTCACTGCAATATTTTGTATTGCTGCGCCTCTCGTATTCATCTTAGCGTGATGCTATATAGCCTATAGCCTTCCTCGATTAATGGACTGGCTTACACTTAAAGATTTTTTCAAATCGGACCAGTAGTTTCTAAGATTAGTGCGTTCAAACAAACAAACTCTTCAGCTTTATATTATTAAGTATAGATTATACTCATCCTTTTCAATGTTTCAAGTTTCAGTGATCTACCAAACTAGTTATATCTACTACTCGTACCCTTTGGTGTTTGCGGTAAGTTGAATGTGGACAAATGAATGAATGAATGTGAATGCAGGCAATTTAAACAGGTCTGTAATTTTCATTGTACAGTCTCATATCTGACCCCTCCAACTAGGCTACATTATGTAACCCCCCTTAAAAAACCAACTTCCCCGTGTCCGATTGAGGTGAATTTTGCATATAATTATGTATGTATATTATTATATTATAAATGGGAATGTTATGCCTGGAAAATCGGTGGTAGTTATTAACCAAATAGCTTGGTTATCACATACTAAATAACAACTATGCTATTGTTTTAGGTATAAGATTTAAACTTTGTTCGTGAAATCGGCAATATCTCCATCTATTTTTTCTTGATAAAAAATACAGTACGCTTTTATTTGTTTTTTATTCTTGTTTCGTTTCTTTCAAAACACATTTTGTAATAGTTTATTTAGGTTTTTGAACTTTAACTTGAATTTTATCATAATGTTCTTTGTCGTCTGCATTTTTTCGTATCACTTTTTAAAAAAAAAGAAAGGTATCATGCATGGCCACAAATGTTTTTAACGACCGCAATGGGTTAAAGGTTAAACTAAATGGAAAATAAAAATATGATATTTATTTAACGGTTCTTTTAAACTTTGACACTACTAACTGACCTTTAGAATTAATTCCACTTTATCACAAAATGGTGATTTACGTCCCTCGTTATGAGAAACGGTATTTTCTCGTAAACAAATTCTGGTTTCATTCAATCAAATTTACAAATCTCTTTGTAAAAATACGTGGAAAAAGTATATAAATATTTTGTTAACAATATTGTTACAATCGTTCGTTTTTATGAGAAAATAAATTGCTTAAAACTGAATCAGAGGGTTTTGATTATGTATACAAGAATCTTTTTTTGTTTTCGTTGAAATATTGTGTAATTAGAGACAAACAAAACATGTTTTATACGTGTATTAAAACCATAAAAAGTATGATTAAAATTATGTCTACATGAATCATTTGAGTAGTATTTATTATCGTAATATGTACCTAAGTGTAAACTAAATTAGAGTAACCATGCTTACTTATGATTAAAGTATAAAAAATATTTAACAATTACACAGATTCATAATTCAAAAACTTATTAACGAAGTCTCATTTAAGACTCAATTTTTATTTAGATTAATAGTACCTATTTAAAAAATAAATAAAATTTTAAATTAGACTTACGACTAAAACTCACCTGCGTGATACTCCAGTATCTGTCGAGCGATATGAGGCACAAATTCATAATAGACGCAGTACACAATAACACATCCATCGCGGAATGTATCTCACACCACCAGAACCCAAAAATCCAGTAGCCCATCAGCTCGTTCGCGAGCGAAAACGGCATTATTACTAACCCCAGAAAAAAGTCCGACACTGCTAACGAAGCTATGAACCAATTCTGAATGTTCTTCAACGCTTTCTCCGTCACTATCGCAATGATCACTAGCATATTCCCCACCACCACCATTATCATTAGCACTGTCACTACTACCGATGCGATGATGATATGTGCTGGTGAATAACCACTAGGATACCAGGTTTTGAGTACCACTTGGCTGATCATCGTATCATTCACTGTCGTGTTCGCGTCCGAGCCATTTGTCATCTGTAGCGCTAAAAATTCTTCAGGACTCAGGTACGTCGGTACCAAAAACGTTGAGTTTATCCCGAATGTCCCGTTGAAATGCGTGGTCATCGTACTTCGTGTTGTGAACGTTGCGTTCGGCACCATTTTGTGTCGATTTCGATACCGATTTTGCGCCAGATTAACTAATCTTCTAGCTAGTGTAGTGACGCGAAATTTGGCCCCGTTTAAAACGACTGCATATATTGCCTATAGGAACGGATCTAATTCACTTAACACGATATACACTAACTTAATACCCGTATTACCGAACCATCGAGATGCGATTTTACAAGCATCGGATTAAAACTGTAACACTACTGTTTAAACTATTTATTTACAAACCGATCGAAACTACACGAAACCTGAACTATACCTTACCTAATATTGCTTGGAAACCAAATAAGATTAACACCGAATATCGAACGAAACTCGCAACTGAATAAAACCGTAACACGCCATAGCGCTTTGACACTCAAAGAAGCGTTATAACTATAAAGCGTTTATCTAAGAATCGATTTAATCGATTATTTTATGCAACTACAGAATCGATATCGAGCTGTCATCGTGTATATCTATCCTTTCTTCGGTCCCAAAATCGGTCTGTTTTTGCGAACATTTTAAGTCGGTATTACGAGGCAACGTTTTAGTTCTCTCATAGCTGTGGTTTTCGTGTGACTGTTCTAATCACACTGTTGAAATGGCGTGACTGTAGATTTAAACACGGTTATTTGTTTGATTGACGTCCGCTGGCGAAGGCACGGGATCTGTAACAAGGAATGAATGGTCAGTTGTCAGTCAATCTTTATGGTAATTATAAACCTATTACGATGCTACTCGTATTTTTGTTCGATAAATGTGGGAGACACGTTTGTAAGGCCGGCTATAAATGAACTTATTTAAGCAGCTCGTCTATGGCCAGCCTAACAGATATTCAACCATAAATCTATGTCAAACAATAGACTCTTTTGACATTCATGACAGGTGTCCTTAGAAACATCAACTGTCAACAAGACCTTCAAAGTGACACTTGTTCCAAACGTTTAGTAGTGTTGGTTTTATTTTTTTTAATAAAAAAAAATATTAAATCGGTATCAGAAATGGATCGTAATCTTTTTCAATAACATAAGCCTACAAAATATCAAAAACAACCAAAACCGAAAATGTGATTGCTTCGCTCAGAAATCGAACCCTGGATACCATTAACCTACTATAATATACTATTAACCTACAGCCACTAACTAGGTCACAGGGCCATTCAATCAATCATAAACGTAATTAAACTAATAGCTGTTATGCAGCTAATTATTATTGAAATGTTATTTTGTATCTAATCGGTTTATAGTGGCATTGAACACGTCATGGGAAATCGTTATTAGGGTTCCGTATTAAAAAGGTAATGGAATGGGTAATGACGAATAGGACCAGAGTTAAGGCTCATCAAGGTTAATATAAAAATATTTTTTTAACTTGTAATCATTAGTAGAAAAACAAAAATAAATAAATAATGCCAAAAATTATGGGCGTATACGAAAAAATTATATAGCAATCAGGGAAACGTAGAACATTATTTTTTATTTATTATTTTGTATCAGTGAACTTTCTTTGTTTACCACGTTTGAGAATCGTTGTCTTAAAAGTTGGGCGTCTCAACGAAATAGAGGTACTCTCGAAAAATTCGCTTGGTAGTAAAAAGTGAAAAAAAACATTCTACGGATCCCTGACTATAACCTATTCCAATCTCACGACGGAAATAAATCCAATGACACCTCACGATCATCGATCGGGTTATGTGTGCTTCAAGAAATAATGAACGTAAAATAAACAAAAAAATTATATGATACAGAACCCATTACTTACGTGTTCGAATCGTTATTGACCAGTTATTATTAGAAATCACGCAAATGAGTAATTTGTAGTGATGTACAATGGCTGCCATTCACGTACCCATGTCACTCATATTTTTTACGAACTCGCTATCCGGTTGGTGGGTTCCGGGTTCGATTCCCGAATGAAGCAAGCATTTTTGTACTCTTAAATTTCTTATCGGCTCTTAAGTGTCTTAAGTCACCATTATAAACTGAATTCTGAAGAACAAAATATTATGTCTACCCCAGAGACATGGTACCCAATGTCTCTGGTCTACCCCTTTTTTTTAACTTTAACTTACAAACTAACTTTTCTCTAATCTGTGCTTTAATTACATTTTTAAAGCAATTATTTTGAATATGTAAGCATGATAATAAGTAATATTTGAGTGATGAAATAACATGAAAATAAGTGATTTCCGTTACAAGATTTCGTAAAACTACGTCCTAAATACAAGTTAAAAAGGGACTGCATGTTATTTATCTTACAGATCTATCGTCATTCCAATTACTAGATTGGCGATAGATTTATAAACTCTTCGTGATATTCAGTAATCAATTTACGTAACGTTTGTGATTGGACGAAGAAAGGCGGGTGTCAATTAATTGAAATCAGCTGGCGCACAGTACCTGCGACTGATATTGAATTCACGTGCAGTAAAAACTGAAAAAGAAATTATGAACCTGGAACTATAACTGATATTTTATAAATCAGTCTTCGTGTCACTTTTTCCCGGGTTTAATAATATTCAAACTCGAGTCACTCAAGACTCAAGTCTCAAGTCAAACTCAAATCAATTATCAAACGAAATTGCTTAAACCATTTATATTCAAATGTTAATCAGTGAATGCAATTAATTTTGTTAATGAGATGAAATTGTTTCGCAAACGTGTTCAAATAGAGGCTATTTATTTGGACATTTGATGAAAACAACCACCAATTTGTGGGACCAATTGACTGACAGCTGAAATAAAGGTTTTATATTTTATGACTCCATTCAGGTTTACCGATGACCTCATAGTTTATTGCTGAGCTCTTAAACGAATAGTGCTGTCGATAACGTTTATCGGTATAATAAAAGTTAAAAGACCTACTCGCTTTGCGGTCGAAATTTAACCATAACTCATTAAGTCAAACGGTATAGGTAGGTACTATAGACTCGTTTGATGTACGTTTTTTTCAGACAGATGTTAATATTGTCAACTATCTGCTAAAGGGGAGTTTTTTAGAAACTTGAAATTAAAAGAAAAGATTTTTTTTAAACTAGCTTTTATTACTGGTTAATAAGAAAAAGAACTAAAAAGTTAAAAAGTGCAAATTTCAAGTCCCTACTGTTAACCGTTGAGCAGTTCAATCGTCTGGAGCCAATCCTGGTAGCAGTATCACATCATGCTTATTATAAACATGCATTCTCATCAGGACTGGACCAGTCCGAAAATTTTAGCTCAATCGGACACCGGAAAGTGGGTGAAATTTAGCTTCCAAGATTTGATTACAAACACCGGGACAGGTGAAACTAAGTAAAAGCCGGTATAATAGTAGGCAATGCCACTCTTACAGTAGAACCGAATTCAATGACGCTTCACACGTTGAAATCAGACAAACAATAAGGGTTGTATATATAGTATGCCGAAGAAATGAACATAAATACAGTTAAAAACATTAACAAACATTTTACCTCAACCGGGTAAAAAGTACGGGTTTTCCGCGGACACCTTCCATTCCTCATACTAGATCAAAACTAGGATACCCGGACAACCAGCCCTAGTTAAAGAAACAGTTAAAAGCCCTCGTTACGGAAATAGTTAGCAAACCACTCGGCCACCGAAGGGTTCTCCCAAGTTACTCCACCGGATAGTTTCTTATTAAAAAACTTTACACGAACTATTCAACTTTTACTAGGTACACGTTACAAGTGAAAACGGTTCACGGTTGGCTTGAATCGACCTCGAAATGATTTGTTTATACGTTTATTTTTATTTGATTCACCAACAGGTTATTAAGAAAAATGGTTGGTAGTGACCCTGCCTGCGAAGCGAGGGGTCCCGGGTTCGATTCTGGAGCAGATATTTATGTGACAGATAAATGTTTGTTCTCGGGTCGTGGGTGTTATTGATGTGTTATTTGTGTTGTCCATGCTACCCGCGATGCAGGTAATCGTAGTGTATGAGTGTGTTAGCGTTTATTAATATTATTTTAAGGTTAAAATTTAAAATAACAAAAACAAATAGGTATATTTAAACACTCAGAGAGCATGTAATTATTAAGTAATCAATATTTTAGTAATTACTAAGCCTCTACTCATTCTATTGTTAGTAAAAGAGCAAAGATCCTCGCTACTTCATAACAAAATAATTTAAAACAGGCAGAACAAAGACCCACTTTTATTAGCTTAAGTACCGAATAATCGAAGAATTCTTAGAATAGGTACTCAATTTAATACCTAATAAAATCTATCAAGCCTTAGTAATTTAATCGATACAAAACAATTTTAAGATTATTTCTATCACATTTTCTAACAATATTTATTAAATTAAAAACTGTTTTTAACTAAGCCGTTAGTTTATTAATTTTACACGTGACTTAAATATATTCTACTGCACACGCTCTAAATATATCGTATCTCAATATTGTAGCTTTATAAACAAAGTACCTACTCACAATTCATTGCCTAACGAAGCTAAAATTGTACCTATATGAAGTCATATTTGGTAATGAATGACGATATTGTCGTACGTGAAATATAATCCTTTAATCATGCCGTTATTTGCCGTAACTCAATATCGCAGTTCATAACCTATCCAAGATTATAGGTTATAGGTTATCCATGTTATTACTAAGATTTAATTACAGTTTGCAGTTACAATTAGGTACTAGGAGTATATTAATTGATATTCACCGCAATATTTCACAGCAAAATAACGGTCTTTACCAAACTTAATAAATGACTTTAAATTTGGAAACAGTCAACAAGTGGTAACTATCAGAAACGTTGTTTATTCAAATTACTAGTGATTACTAACTGAATTACTAAAACTCAAGAATGGCCTATACTAACTTAACTTCGACAGCTCTCTTACTAACAAATACAATTTTATTAGAACTTATTGTTTTCTTCTTGGCGGGCAACTTTTATTTGATCACTTACCAAATTACTTGCCTTTAACTTTAAAACATAAAATGTATCTCGTTTCTTGGTGATTTTGTAAATAGCAATGTGAACTAATTAAGCAATATTTTATAATAGGCAGGAAGTGGTTGGATTATAAAATAGTTTAGTGTTAAAATAATTATTTCACAAAAGGTAGCAGTGGCGTGGGCTCATTTATTATTTTTCTAAGCTTAGTAACCAACAAGAAATTCCATTTATTTCCATCAATGACAATTTGTTTGTTGTATCTATTAACTTATCCAAAAATCATAGCTCTATATAGATGGTGACCGTTAACTATAGGTCAACAGCAACGTAAAGAAATGATTATAACTTGTATTCAAAGCTGTTGCAGGCACGTTGACTTGTTAATTGGCCGTGTCGACCGGCCGTTGATTGAATACTGACCTAATTACAAATAGGTCGAACTATGATCCGATCAGTTGTTTGTTTGTTCAATAAACCTGGAGCGATGTTTGTTCCGTATTTTTTTCGAAATTGCCGGCAAAACAGCTGAAGTCGTGTTAAGATTCCAAAAGGATTATTGATTTGTTTGACAGAAATAGAACTAGTAGTCGTAAATAGAAAATTGATTGTATTTTGAAAATAGGGGCTCCTGATTTAAAAAAAATGTAGCCTAAACCACTTGTACCATAGAAATGAATCCAATTACACTATATACGTAGAAGGTATACTGTAGAACGTACCAAAGGCATTATTTATTCATACAAACGATGTAGTAATATTTTTTTTATTCAGAAAACAGAAATACACGAATCAGGTAGTCAATTAAAAGGAATTGTCTTTCGTAACATCAGAAATTGCGTAACATCAGAAATAGGATTAGATATTAATAAACTACTTATTAATTTTAGTGTTATGTATTAAATGTAATTAAATTCCATTAAATAAGCTGTTGGTTGCTAAGACGAAATAAGTAATTTAACTTCGACTCAGAAGAGGGATCCTAAGATAAATAGAATACAGATACAAGTAGATGCCATCACAGCCAACGCAATAAATTAGCATAAACCATTCGTTCAGAATGAAAACAAGCAAACTGAAGCTATTAATTAGCCAAGTCCGTTCATTCTCCGCGACTTATTTCATTCGGGGAGTCGTTCATTCTATTTAAGTTTCTATAGAGACGCTCTACAATAGAGGGACGAAATAATGACTGTCGCGCGATTGGATAAATTAAATCTCCGTGCTTTGGAGGGCATGTAAACTTCGTACCTTGGATATCTATATCTATATTTAATATTATAAAGCTGAAGAGTTTGTTTGTTTGAACGCGCTAATCTCAAGAACTACTGGACCGATTAAAAAAATTCTTTTAGTGTAAGATAGTCCATTTATCGAGGAAACTTATAGGCTATATAACATCACACTAAGATGAATAGGAGAGGAGCAGCAAAATAAAATATTCCAGAAACGGGAAAATAGCGGGCGGAGCCGCCGGCGACTTCTAGTACATTATAAACTGGAATGCACCTGTGGCGTCAAGTTTCTTGCTTCTATGGAAACAATCTACACTAGCATTAGGTATGTATTTGTAGCTTTAGCGTTTAAAAATTGTAATGTTTGCTTTGTTCGTTATTACAACGTTTGTCTACGTCGAGCAGAAATCGAACCCGGAACCGAAAGTTAGATAAGTCGCTACCAATTACTTAAATAGGTCTCATGTAATGATTAGTTTTGAAATAAGACTTCGGACTAAATTGGCCACTAACACTTCTCTAATCAGCATATCAGCATAATGCATTGTTTCACCATTGTACATACTTTCACAAGAATTCACCATGCTTTCACCAATTGTGACCATACTTTTCACCGGTATTCGCCATACTTTTCACCAGTTTTGGTCAAAGTTACATAGTTGTTTAAAAATATTCATTTAATATTCTAAACTACAAGCAAACACTGTACGTAACGGTAATTAGTTTATGAATAATTTACTTGGCATCTCCCAGCGGCTTTGATAAAAATTCACCTGCCTCCAGCAGCAAAAGAAAGTACGAGTAATGCTTTAATAAATACCGAGATAAATATACTTGGGAGTTTACGAGTGTTATTTGTAACTTTTTAGAATAACTAGGGGTTCTATTCTGCAGTCGAACTATAAACTATAGACTATAATAGACTCTATATCCCTGGATCGGTAGTAATTGTTAATGTCAACTGAAGGGTTGTAATTCTAAAGGACTTATCTAAGTGCCAAAAAAAACAAAATTGAATTATTACAAAAATAAGATCTATGTAACTAACCCAATCATAATAATATCCAAATTAATCCTAGTGCCTATATTTTTATATATATTTTTGAAACGCAGATTAAGTTGCGCGGCGTAGTGATTTGGTTTAATTTATAAAGTTTTTTATGTCATATCTGTAAAGATTTAAATTGGTACTTAGATCCTTTAGACTTACAACCTTTTAAGTGTATGTCAACTGGGCTTTCATATGACGTGTGTGTGTGTGTATGTGTGACGTATCTGTTTATCAAACGCAGTGTAGTGACGTCAGACTTTTTTTATTTTCTAAATTAAATATCTATCAGAAAATTGAAAGATTTCTCCCGTGCCAGCGTTATTTAAAAAGGGATTTAAACGTAACTTGACGTATTAATTAGATAAATCCAGATTAAAGCCAGTAAACCAATATAAAACGGTGTCAGAGAAATATATTTTCCTGTATTGAAACTAGACACGGTCCCCACAGAGTAATTAGTCAAGATACAGTATTTATTACAGACCACAGACACTCACCGCCGACTGTAGGAAAATACCTGCAGTTTTTAATTAACTTCCAACCCAAAGAAAATCAACATCCATTTTTCTTTTTCACTTTAGGTAGGTTCCTTTGATTTTTTAAATAAAAAAGTAAGATTGTAGACTGTTTCTTTTTTACAAATACTTTTTTTTAATTAACGCTGGTGACAGCATTTTATTTTTACTAAGATTACATGATTTAAAGTATTCAGTACCTGTTTAGACTTCTCCAAGTTATTCGAGATAAGATGTCGCAGAACATTTGCCGAGACAGCTAGTTATAAATAAAATGTTGCAACAACCTCTGCCAGGCATTTCGAGTCATAATTCAAAATTTAAACAGAAATATTTTTCTAAATTCAAACATCGGGCTATATTTTGTATTCAACTAGCACTTCCTGTCTGTTTCCTTGCCAACATTCTTCTTGTAAGAGATATATAGGTATATTCTAGTGTTACGGCCATGCTGACATGTTTTATTTGTTTCTATAGTCTGTTATAGTAGTACCCCAAGAGGGGATTTTGGGAGTTACTCCAGCGCGGCAGAATAATATACAGGAAACCTCGTACCCGGTAAAGGTACTTCCACCAAATATCAGCTCCAGATACATTGAACGTCCAGGATAAAGGATCAGATAAGTAAAAAAAATTATCATGTGCAATTCTTGAGCGCGTCAGATTAAAGTAGGGTTATTTAGCGTCCTAATAACGTGTATGGTCCACTAGTCTTATAGTTTGAAAGTGACGTAAATAAAGGGAAAAGCTACAAAGTTATGCCCTTATAGAATTGAGCTGAAGCAGCTTGCCTGCATTGTGTTTTGTTCACGATATACTCATAGCCCTGAAGTAGAATTCCTGTGTAGTTTGTGCTATGGACAATATACTAACTGACAATAGAAATTTTAACTCGTCATTGAAATTGAAATTTCTGAGTCGTTGGCAATCGAACCCTGGACGCTTTAAAGCAGTCCAGAATTTAACTGTTGTTTTTAAAGGCGCCAACAATGCATATTTGGCTGTAAAAGAAGCACTTATTCCGGACACATTATTTTTTAAATTAAGTTAGGTACTAAA
Organism: Lerema accius; assembly: GCA_001278395.1. NCBI lineage: Eukaryota > Metazoa > Arthropoda > Insecta > Lepidoptera > Hesperiidae > Lerema > Lerema accius. The sequence continues at coordinate 20,526 of LGAG01000983.1, read as the reverse complement.
CGACTAAGTAGAAATGTTTTGGAAACAATAAACCAGTATCCCATCCTACCCTTCATCCATCCATCCATACGTGAACTTATTACTTAACACTTATTATAAAACTAACGATTACATATTTACATAAAAAATTCTAAAATTTTCACAACCTCGTTCATTGCATTCTTGCTGAATAAGAGAAATTTTATAGATACTGCCCCACTTACACAATTATTCAAATTATGAGAGAAATGGCACTTGGAACTTGAATATTTCTCCCAGTCGCTTAGTCCAACTGGACCTGTTAAATGTAACAGTTACACCACTGGAAGCAAGATATTACAAGTTACAATTGTAACGATTGCACTTAGTTTGTAACTTTTCGAATTATCTTAAACTACGCTGAAGGAGCATCGAAGCAAGTGAAAATGAAATCCTACATTTAATAGAATTAAAAATAGAATTTGACTGAAACAGGTTTTTATACAAAACCGAAATCAAACATTAGGCTTACTATTAGTTTCAGCTAACACCGAAACCAAATTTTAGCGGAAACCGAAACTGAGACCGCAACTTGATTTTTAGCCGAAACTAACCAAAACGAACCTGTACGAGTAGTCAGATACTATCAAAAATGATTTCTATAGAAATTAGCAGTAACTTTGTACATACATATTTTCCGTGTTTTTCAGGTGTATGTAATTTACTTGTTTGTATATGAATCAATAAATCAAATTAACAACCCCAACACAAAATATCGTTAAATAAAGTAAAGACTAAAACTGAAACCAAAAACCAGAAACCGAAACCAGGAAACCGAATTACAAAAATCAAATAATCTAACAACAATTTAGAACAATAAACCCTTAATCTAAAATCGACTGTATTCTGCATTGTTCCCGCAAATGACGTCATGACACCATAGCTCAAGCGCAAAGTATGATTTAGCGGTACTTGTGATGCAGTTGTAGGATTTATGGCGCTCGTAATAAGCACCACAATCTCTTGATCTATCACTGCCAGCGTGAATAGGGCTCGTATATCACGGTATAATGTTAACGGGTTATCCATACAATCATTTGGATAATGCCGTTGTATCAGAACAGCAAACTATATAGACGAAATATATGATAATACAAGTAAGTATAGATAGTTGTGCTAAATGATTCAAAATCTGATGTTGAAAATCCCTGTGTTACGAGGGTTCTGGGTTCGACTCCAAGCAAACTTTTTGCAGTTTTTATTTATTAACATAACACAGTCGTCAGACTATAGGTTCCCATTGGCAAGATTTAGCGTTCAAATCAATAATATTAATTATAAATTATATTTTTTTCTTTTCCTAATTCCAGCCAGTATCTGTAATTACAATCGTCCGTAATTACGGCCAAATAGAGACCACAGAGATACTCTAGATTCCAGATCATTAATCTGCAGTTCAATACGTATTGCTGAATTGCTAAAGGTAATCCAATGACGCCGCTCGACCATGACGAATTGAGTGGCTAATCGAAAAGAATACCGAGAGCCAATCTCGATACATTACAGGGCGTTGTTACTCGTAATGAAATATGTCGTGATTGGCCGGAATTAGGAACATATTGGCCGGAATTGCTGCGAGAATAAGGTTTAAGCTTCCATTGTCAGTGTTTAATGATAGAAATAAAATATTGGTGTTTAAAACGCGTTAGAATTATTGTTTTTATAAACCTAAATTGTTTTGATTCAGTGTTAATAGATGGTCTTAAATTAATTTCAGAGACATTTCTGAATAGTTGGATTAATATCCAAGAAGCATTTTGAGGTATTAAGAGGAAAAAAGAATGGTCTAAGACAGTGTACTTGGACCTAATAGGTGATGTTGTTGAAGAGACTCTTTAATAATAAATCAGTCAGACTAATTATTGAAAAACCGTAGTAGCAAAAGTTCTTGCATAAATGAGCATAGTAAATGTATATGAAAAATTAAGGTCAAGAGTACTTGATATGGAAAAAATAGGGGATCACACAAATTACATGAGACAAAATATGTAACAAACAAATGACTAGTCATCTAATAATTACTAACGTAAACATTAAACAAACCTCTACAATTAACAAAAACTTATATTAAAGTTCATTTAACTATAATATAACCTGCCAAATCTCAAGAACCATTCGAGAATCATTCATTTATCTACAGCAACCCGAATCTAGGTTGGTTAGTTAAAACTTCGACGCACTAAACTGCCAGCTATGGTGAACGGAGGTTGACCTAATTCCAGCCATTGCTAGCGCGACTTGCGGGCCAGTCGTATTTATTGACAGAACTATAGACAAAGTTCGGTGTGGTCCACGACTAAGTTAGAGTCAGTTCTCATCTGTCACTGGGAAATGAATAGAGATGCATTGGATAACTACGACGATAAATCATCGCACCTGTGGGTGGAGTTCCTTGTACATTTATGCAGTAGAAATACCGAAACATTGACTTGCAATATCAAAATGTTTTTAGTAGGGTAAACCGTTTAATGCTAAGCCAATTTAACCGTGATACTTTTTGTATAAAATGTAGTATATAAACTAATAATAATAATAATATAAAACATTACGTGTGCTAGCTAAGCTAACCTAACTACCTATAAAGTAAACCATAATAAAAGAGAAAATGGAATTAATTTGGTTGGTACAGTACCCAACAAACTCTGAAAAGGAAGACATAGTGCCATATTTTCGCCCGCTATTCAGTTAACAATTGTTTATTTTTTCAAGCATTAAATTATTTTGTATTTGTCAAGAATAAAGGGTTGGGGGTTTTGAGATAAACGAAATAGAGTAAAAGCAATGTATAATTAAAAATGGGTAATACAAGTATTTATTGAAGAGAACATATTTTATTACAATCCTGGCGCAGTGTTACACGTTAAACATTTGTATGTAACAGCAGTTAATAATAAAACAATCTCCTATATTGTATCCGAGTTTATACTTATATGATTCTCGTGCCTCGGATTTTCGACGGCCAGTCGTTTGATGGTTATATTAAAATAAAATTCGCGTCGGAACCTTTCTCAACTGAGCGATCAAAGACTGGCGATGTCCATTCTGAGTGGCTAGTTACAATGAGATTGGATGGGATTGGATACTGGTTATTAGATGTTTGTAACGTTATGTGATCAGGACAACTGTAAAGAGATTGGCAATATTACGGAACGGTGGTTTCAGGTCGGTATTAGGGCATTTTATATCAAAAGAAAATACCTGATATAAATTAGTCGTGTATAATTTTTGTTATTTACTGATGTATATTAAAATGTATTAGGGTTCATAAGATGATAGTGTTTCATGTAATTCGTGACACAGGAATCCTAAAACTTATATTTAAGTATCTGAATTTGTATCTATCGGAACACTGTCCCCTTTATACCATAGATTACTGTCTTTTGTTTCGTCTTGAACCCATTTATGGTCTACAACAAGGCATGGGTCTCTCCTCAAAAAAATCCTATAGCATATTTCACCATGCCGCTCCAGTTGGTCGTAGGAAAGGGGTAACCAATCAGGTAGTTTCAGAAGTGGTTAACAGATGATTTCTAAAGATAACAATCATACTTCCAAAAAGGACGAAAGCGCTAAAAATTTTGCCACTAGCGGTCACCCATCCACTTTACGACCGCGCCCACAGTTGCTTAACTTCGTCGACTTAAGATCAGCGCAAGCTGTCGGATGATAAGCGCTTTGTTTATCGTATAAAATCACATAAGATAACGTCCATTTGGCAAATTACATAGAAACAATAGATACATCTTATTCCTATAATACCAGTAATTCATTCTATGTTTTAGACGTAGGTATCTTTCATATTCATCGTGTGATGAAAATTCACCATAAAAGAGAATGATACTGTCTGCCTCACCGTTTTATGGCTTCTTAAGCCCGTTATGTTATTTTTTGTACGTAATAAAGCTAATAAAACTTGAAGTATTGCAACATAAAGACATATTATGAATATAATATGGGCCTAAGTGCAAATCCTGCACACCTGCGTTGCTGTGTCCATGAGGGATAGTTCAAGTATTTCGTAACGCAAATTTTGAAGATTTTTGAACCTCCCCCCCCATGTAACACGTAACGTTTTTATGTACCTCCCCCTTCCCTAATCGTTAATACCCAAATGCCTATTTTCACCCTAAAAAGTCACAATTTTCTAGACTTAGGAGAATTCTAATCCCCACATTCCTGATAGCTTAAGCGACCTTAATTGCTATTAAAAATAACTGCAAAGGTCGTATCTAAAAATATGTGTAATTTTCAATCAATCACCAATTTAATTTTAGCAGTAAGAATGATTCTTGCAGAAAGAAACTCATTTGAGACAGAAAAGACAAAAGGAATTGATAAAGCGACTTACTCTTCGCTCCTTATTTCTCTATATTTTTTGTTTGGTACAAGTCATAGGATATTGATGTTATGAGAAATTTATTTTAATATAATAATATCTACTTATCTACGGACTATGATACGATTTTGATTGATAAGTATGCCGCTGTGTATGCATATTTCACTGTTCATTTATTCCCTCGAAACTTCTGAACTACCTATTAAAATTAGTCAAAAGATACCTACCATTAGCACCCTTTATAGGCTAAAGGTTTATGAAAATTGAGTATCTATACTAATAATATAAAGCTGGAGAGTTTGTGTGTTTGAACGCGCTAATCTCAGGAGCTACTGGACTGATTTAAAAAATTATTTCAGTGTAAGATAGTACATTTATCGAGGAAGGCTATAGGCGGAAAACTATAGGATCAACCAAACTAATAAAATATACTACAGAACAATATCCGTTGTTATTATATTAATAATTTTAAGTTCCAAGATCCTATGACTTCGACCATTTGCAAGGTATTTCACAGCCCTGAGACCTCTCATAAGACAAGAAGATATTAAAAATGATAAGTATTCGGACCACCCTTAATATAGCCTTATTGATGAGAATTGGGCCTTTTGATTTAAAATGTTCTAGTGATGTTAACATTGAGTCTTACGTATCGATAAAACTTTACGTAAAGAATACGATAACTCGAATTTTTGATTAGAAAACAAATTTCAATGTGTTCAAGTTTCAATATTGTATCCTATAATTAATGATTTTGTTAGTAGACGCCAAAAATTAGCTTTTCTTGAAGCAGCAACCCGACGTCTATAGGTACCTACAATATCTCTATTAAAATTGTTTATTACGACATGAATAAATGACGTTGTTGCTCTTTGTTTCCACGTAATTTCGTGACTATATATTTTAAGTAATTAGGTTATTAAATATAATGTAGATACATTAGACATTTTACGCTATAAATAATAGCGTTCATAAACAAAAAACAACGGGAAGCATTTTTTCTTCTATCACGCCGTGAGTGCATTTTTATAAAAACAAAGAAAAAAACATTTTTTTTTTATTTATTGAAACTACTGTTTTTCTGTAAAGTTACATATTTTATGATGATATTGATGTATTTATAATAAACGATATTACGTTAACTATTAGCTACCCGTTACTATCCTCTCCCCCTATCAACAAAACTAAGTTACTTTAACTCTAAAACAAGAAAAACAAACTTAAACACACACATAATATTCAAATGGCTAGAAAACTGCACTTTTCTACCAAACAACGCTCATTTGCGCTTCAAAAGATAATAAAAGTGTATGAAAAGAAGCGAAAAATTCAAGAACAGCTGAGTATACGTTTCTATTTACCCGCCGAGATCAGCGTTCGTATAGAAATTCATTTTGTCATGGACACAATGCTCTTTCAATTTAGCTATCTAATGTGTTTTATACAAAAGTTGGGAACAAAACGTAGATTTGAATTACTAAGCCCAATGAGCGTACGTAAATCTGTTACGTCATAGCTAGGGCTGTCAACCGTGCGTTACTTGGATTTGTCCTAGCTCAGGGTGAATCCTGAAACCACTGCACAAGGTTTTCCCTGGGCGCTTTGTCTCTGAGGAATGCCTATCGACTGAAAGACAACAAAAAACACATTTTAATTAACTACTAGTGGACCCGTCGTCGGTAAAAAAGTTAGTCAAAATCGGTTCAGCCGTTTCAAAGATTAGCCGGATAAAACAGACAGAGAGACGGACAGATAGACAAAAAATTTCAAAAATGTAATTTTGGTATAATGCACCGTGTATACACATTTTTAAAAAGCAGCTATTTTAATATTACAAACAGGCACTTTAATTTTATTTATTTAGCTGTATAGATGGGTCCCTGAGCAACCACTTAAACGAACGTACAGACAGGCAGACATGGCAAAACTATATTAATTCCAAGTTGACTATGGAGTCCTCAAACTATCATAAAAGTATGTTATTACATGGCATAGTCTATTTTAGAAATATATATGTTTTTTGTCATAATACCGGGGGTTTGGGAAAATGTTCTCCGGGAACTACTCGTATAATTTAGGTGTTGGCAGCCCTACACGCCGAGGTCATGAGAGGAATAACTAGGTCTTTCTCTTTCGTTTTCGTGGCACAGCAATAAATTTGCTGGAATATTACGCCTGATATACGGAAAAACTACGTCTTCGTATTTTTGCTGCAGAATTTATATTTCAGCTAATTAATAAAATATTTTCCGGGTCGCAGTGGCTTTTTCTAGATTTTATCATAAGTTTAATGTTTGTAACTAGTTCTTGCTGACGAGTATGTTTTAATTTTCCCTTCGCATAGATTTTAATATCATTAGGACACATACATCATTGATTCTGATATAAGTTTAACTGTGAGCAAGTGAACGTATATTCTAATAAATAAGACCTAAAGCATACAACACCACGCTGCCCCAGTGTGGCAAAACTGCTGTCATCTAATACAACCATTGAACGCTTTACGTGCCCTATGAAGCACAGAAGCGCTCAAGAATTTTTGCCACCAGCGGTCACCCATCCACTTACCGACCGCGCCTACAGTTGCTTAGCTTTGCCGATCACTTAGGATCCACACAAGCCATCTAGCTATAACCGATTTGACAACATTAAAATGAGAAGATTGATTATAACACCTATTGTACAACACCTAAAGTTCATTATTAGTAATTTATTCAGCACACTTAGCACTTAAACAGATAAGTATTTAATCGACTATTTTAACGATATTTAGTTGAAGTGATGTGCCCATAGACGTAGGTGTATATCGATTAAAAGCCATTGTTCCAAATATTGCGATGCTGGCTGTAGGTAAAAAAGTCATGTACTTTAAGTATACTCGTATATATAGTACTCAAAACATACTGAAATTTTAAGACAATATGGCTAGATATTCATAGGCTAGACACTACAATAGATAACTTTAAAACTAATAAAATTGACCAGTTAGGTAGTGCTCATTTTGAGATATTTCAAGATACCAAATTAATCATTAAAACAATTGAAACGTCATCGTAGCAAAAGGTGACCTATTAGATGAGGATTTATTACAGGTAAAAATCGAAGGTCTAAAAAGAAGAAAATATCAAAAAATCTTTGAGATAAAATATGATGCATACAATATCTGCCCAGTCTTCTAATATCAATATCATATTGCAGGTCGATCAATTAATCAGATTACTTGTATAAGATGGATGAATGTGACGTTGGTCGCAAATACCGTGATAAACTTATCTCAACGGAATCCAAAGTTACATCTCACCATTAAAAAGTTCTTCTCCGTTCTGTAAAAAATGTTTCTTCACATCGTCACGATAAAACAAAACTTCCACCATTAAAAAAAATTAAAAAGTTTGACTTAAGGGACGCCTGGTAAAAGCGACTTCGGTAATTTTCTTATGAAAGTGTATTATAACGTATTCTACGTTAATTTAGAAATTTTCAAGGTTTTCAAAAGTACGCGAAAGGATGAGATTAAAAAATAAAAAAATAAAGACCAAAAGTACTCAAGAACTCTGGCAAACGTAGGTAATAAAAACAACAAAAAATCATTCGAGCCATAGTATCTCATAGGAGAGATCATCTCCTGGGTCATAAACAAAAGAGAAATTCACTAAGAAAACCTCATCAATTGTATTAATTACTCCACATAAAGATTATGATTCAAATGACAGTTTCTTCACTAAGCGGCTCTTTCGACCTTAGATTTTGTTTAAACATTCATTTTCATTGCAGTTTTCATCACTTAAACATTACTGAAAAACTGTGGGTCACATGAAAATGTGCGACTTCCATTACAAGGTTACGTAAATTGCGTGCTAAAACTAGTTAAAAAATAGGCTATACGTACATACGCTCGAAAAATTATTGGTGCAGTCGATTAAAAATATCGACATGCAATACATCGAGTTCCCCTCCCTAATATCGTTTCGCATTAAGTTCAGTCGTAAAATAGAATACTTGTCGACATCGCCTGTATCTAATTAAGTTTCCGAAATATATTTAAAGACGGCGATTGAACTGTTCTACTGAAGATTCCGAATCTACTGATCTGATTTTAACGGCTTTGCTTTAAGCTCGCGCGTTTAATGAGTTTTTTGGATATTCCGTCACAAAGAGATTCTTTTCAGCTAAAGATTTATCGTATAAGTATTAAATGTTTTTTCCGTATCCTGTGGGAATTCAAAAAAATCCTTTCTTAACACTTACTTATCTACTTGAAGTAATTTTGTGTGCAATATTTTAGCTTTGTACCTCAAAGGCAACAAACTCGTAAACACTAGGCGAATGTCATGATTTCTGGTAAGAAATATTTAAGACAAGATTCTGATGTAAACGGGACGGGCGGAGCGTGAATGGTCAATTCAAAATTGCGAATGTCAAAACTCTTGACAGTTAAAACTTGACAGATCCCTGACATATAAGCCTGTCAACTTTACGTCTACTTAGTTAATTTATTATCTTTTAATGTTTACTCTAAATCAAACACTGATCATAAATCTGTTTGTTGTTCTCATTTTGCTTAATAAATCTGCCGTAAAATTTGTAATGTAAATACTCTTATAATCTATCAGTTAAATATTATTTTAGGCTAACGAAAACACAAAACGTAAACCAAACAACCCTTTAAAATAAATAAATCGGCTAAAAACGTTTCTATATGTATATCATTATGAAAATGCTTCAATCCTAGCCCTGTTTTTAAAAGAATAATTATTATACTGTTTCAGATCTGGCATAATTAAAGTATACATACTGCAAAAAGTGCAGAAAACTGCATTAAAACTAAACACACACTACCACACTGCGTTTGATACACTAACAAGTCACACACACATGTAAAAATTTGTTGACGTTGATATTGTGACTATCCAGGGATATGTAAGCAGTCTTTAATCTATCGTCTAACATAATTATGGTCAAATTTCGACCATACATCAGATCCTTTTGTCTGATTAAATACGTACTGCTACAATGCAGATTTGCGAAAACAAAATACGGCAACTCAATAAAACTTTTTTTATATATTTTTTTAAAGTAAGGACATTTCAGCTGCTATTTGGAATTTGCTTTAGCTATACTATTTACTGACTAATTGGATGCGGCACGTTCTGCATTTAGAAAGAAAGAAAGAAATAAAACGCATTTTCGTTTAGGTTTTTTCTTTCTTTTTTCTTCGACAGCCGCAAGCTTTGGGAATTCACTCGTTTGAAAATACTGAGACACACTAAGATGAAAATCAATATTGATAACATTAAATGTTTTAAAAGTCAAATTAAAATGATATTAGTTGGCAATTATTTATTCACGTAAAACAAAAACCCGAAACATTTTTTTTGAGGAACCGAACCTGAGACCCCACGTTTTGTCGACAAAGTCACCAAGCTCTTCGAACTTATACAATAATATTTTAGAAGTAAAAGTTTATAATGAAGAAACAGAAAATATGTTAAGCTATAATATTCTATTAAGTGTACGAAAGTGTAAAAGTGGTCATTATTCTATTTCAAAGCCCAAAATCTATTTAAATAGTCGTTGTAAAATGATTTTCACATCCCACAGCGCTCCTGTTGTCGATGCTTCGAAACTTGATGAGATTTTACCAATCACGGAGCTACGAATCAACGATATGTAATAGTGCTTACTTAGGAACACATTGACAATGTAAATATGGATGCAACGATCATTTATAGTGCGTCATTGATCAAATAACTATGCATCAGAGTATCAGAGCAGTCATCAAAAAATACGCTCTTATCGGAATGATTAGTTATAGAGTTATATGATCACAACGATGACCAATTTTATTGTTGAAACATCTGTCACAGGAGCAAAAGTACCACGAGATCGTAAATGATAAACTTTGCCAATCAACATCATCAACGCAAAAAATAACAATGATGCGTTGTTGGCCAAAAGAGTAGAAAAACAGAAAATTCTAACGCTCCTTCAGCTAGAATATTGTTTCAGTTGCAGACTCAGTCAAGACAAAAGCTAATAATAATGCTAAAATCTCTCTAGACCTCCTCAGTTATGAGGAGAGACCCGTGCTCAGTAGTGGGCCATTAATGGGTTAAGACCAGACCAATGCTAATAACAAAGAATCAATTATCAAAACGTTGTAAATATCAGCCAAACCCCTTTTCTTTACAATCATGGATTGTTTCGTACATCCTCGATGCGTTGTACTGCAAAATGCGGAAAGCGGGTACATATCCGGTACTTAACGAGCTGAATGTAACAACACTGCACGCTGCATTTAGTTCATTTTCGTTCCGGAGATAGACTTCATAATGATAGGAGAGGAATGCTATCGATACATCCTCTATTTACTTCTATTGCTGACGTTATGAATATTGAAGTCTAGGATAATACCAATTTATCATCATTGCGTAGCTTAAAAGAGATTTCCTGGATTCGAACCCGGTTTAAATTCAAATTTTCAAAAAGTTATGTGCGTATTAGAAACCAAATATCAGTTGAGCAAAACTTCACACCTGAGAGTTCTCTATAAAGTTCTCAAACGCGTGTGAAGTCTACCAAACCACACTTGGCCAGGCGTGGTCGACTATGGCCTGTTACCTTCACATTGTGAAAGAGTACCCAACCCTAGTAGTGGGAAAGTCATGGGTTATGATGATATAGTTAAGAGCTTGACAGAAAACAACCGAAATCTAAACTACTTGATAATTTTCAACTTTCCTTAAAGTCGGATGAAACCCTGAGTACCTAGTAATAAAAAATCCATTCTAATGATGTCAAAAACATATGAAACTTCATAATATGACTCAAGGCTCACCTTAACAGCCCCGGAGTGACTAATTACAGTAAGAGCCGGTTAAATGGACCGACACTGATTGGTTTTTTCTTTCTCTCATTCCCTTGACAATCACATTTTTAATGGGTCTCTATACCTCTATATACGTTGCGTCGAGTAAGGTTACTAATTACGTATCTAGAATACATTTGCTAATTCAAGTACCTACAAGTTATTTACTTATTTGGTCATTGGAACTTAAGGTTAATAGTAAAAGTTAGTTAAAACCACGTAGAAAAAGAAAATTTTGAAATGTGACGGATGAATGAAAATTTATTTGTATAGTCGAAAAAAAAAATTTTTTTTATTCACTCGACTCAGGGTATATAATTAAAAAACTTAGAAAATACCGTAGGGGCCGCCATTGTAAGAACTATAAACTCGTGATTTAAGCTTAGGGCAGGCAAAAACAGCCCCCAAAGGATTTTCTTGGTTTTATATTTCACGGAAAAAATAACTATATAACTGGAAGGCGCATGTAGGCGTGGCAATGAAGCTGCAAGTAGGAACAATGTTCACTACTCTGTATGTATACAGATACATTCCTTGCTCTGTGTTCACTACTTATCTTCTAGCAAATTTCAAGTGACACATTCAGTTTCTGTCATGGCGACTTGAGCGCGCTTTTCAAATAGGGAATATTTATGTAACACGTCGTACCATAATTCAATCAACTTTAAAAAATTAACCATAACCCATGGTATTAGAATTGGATTTGTTATGAGCTATTTTGTGTGTTGTGCTTAATTTAAATAAATTGTAATTTTTGTTCTTGACGAATCATCGCGAAGAAAATATAATGTGAGTAATGTGTGTTTGAGAAAGTAATGTCAATTGAAATCCTAAAGCTTTTTTTTCAATGTCAACAAAAATTCCATGATTGTTTTCTAAAAAAAATACTTAATTTTACCCTTGAGAGCTCCCTATAAGATAATTTTAAGTTTATTAACTGCCAGGCTGTCAAATCAAATAATACATTGCAAAGAAAACTACATTT
>LGAG01000980.1:74002-91437 GCA_001278395.1 Lerema accius | reverse complement strand
TTTCGGCGTAGGTTTCCCGAAGCGAAGCGAGGGCGGGTCCACTAGTAAAAAATAATCGTCAACTTTGTATGATCATAGGAAATATTATATTTGAAGAAATCTTCAAATATGTGTGGTTAAACCGTCCATTACTGGTGCCACCACGGTATGTGTTTTTAACAATATTAGATGTTGTCAATTCGTCAATAAAGGATCCATGGAAGTTATTACTGTTAGTCCAGGTTAGACTTAAATAAAGTCTAGTTAGTACTTGTTAGTATTTATCTAATACAAAATTACACTGGCCTGCAATTATTAGAAAGCCGACGAAATTTACTATATCATAATACTTATTTTAAATCCCTAACTTCTATCGATTAAAAAAAAATAAGGTTCAAAAGTGGGATACTTAGTTTTTCAGGCCAGTGTATTCAAAAGCGTTACTTACTACTTCGTAAAGTAACAAAAAGTATTGGTTTAATGTTCTATATTTTAGCCTAGAATTGAATATGACTCGGTTAGCTAATCGGCCCGCCAGGCTACGTATTATAAGGCTTCCCAGGCCTGATCGTCTAGTTAGCCATCACTCCACCCTTGTACTACATTTACACATGCCAAGACTAATACCCAATATTGTAACAAATCACAGAATAGTATATTCTCAATATTATCTACTTATATCAGGTTATTTTATAACACTAACAGAGAGAGCCTAATAAAACATATTGTAAAAACTAATATTGAAGTATAATAAAATTCATATAAAAGGGACCATTATTATTATTGTCAGAAACCGAAATATTAAACTAAACGCACATAGTAATTACTACAAAGTATTAACTAAGCAAACAATTCTAAACTATTCATATTACGAAACTTATTAATTTCCGACCGTGAAACCCGTGAATTTTGGCACAAAACATAACATTCCCAAAACTATTAGTCGGATAATACAATGGAAATTAGTTGGGGAGCAAAGTTGGTTTAAGCAACTTTAGGTTAGACGGGTGTTATGAATACGACACTTACTCATAAGTACAACGTCATCTCAGCTCTTAGAAGTCTGTAATATCATGATTGCGTCTAGGTCTGCCATCTCCGCCCATTTAAGGTCTGTACGTTAAAGGTCTTTGGGCTGTTTTAGTTCTTTACCACCTAGTTTGATCCCTACTCTGTGGCATTGCCTCCTATTTACCGTGTATTTTTTTTTCAGTCGCACAGTTACCACAGTTATTTTTATAGCCCGAAAAATTTACGATAATAGTTGTTAGACTACCAGATTGTAAAAGGTCTATTTACCGTGTATTTTTTTTCCAGTCGCACAGTTGCCAGATTTTTTATAGCCTGAAAAACTGACGATAATTGCTGATAGACTACCAGATTGTAAAAGGTTATTGTCGCTAGTAGACAAGCAATACAAGAAAAGTTATCTGTGTTACATCGACTCTGACGGAGAACTATACTATCTTTTTTGAGAGAAGAATACCGAGAATAAAGCTTTGCAAGGCCTCTCAGGCCATTTAATCTTCTTTTTAGTATTAGTACTTTATAGTAACGTCTTTACAATACTGTACAGTGGATTACGTCACTTTTACATCATCAGACCTTAACGAGACCCAATAGTACTTGAAATCGTCGAAAGAGTGGAAAGCCTTTGAACATGTTCTTCAATAGAATAATAAGCAATTTGTGGAGATAAATTAATAGACATTTTAACAAGATAATCCTCTACATGTTACACTGGGTAGAGATTTTATACTAAAGTAAACTTTTTTTTTTGTAACCTTTTTTTTGATTAGGGGGGAAACCTTTTTATAACCTATATACGATACACTTATAGACCCACATATTAAAACTAGCCGGTTTTTTTTAATAACTCGACAATTGCAGCAGCGGAGACATAATTATTTGTTATTTGTATACTTCTTTGATACAGTATTGACCATAACACTATGGCGCTATGTTTACAGTGACGAACTGCTTTACAGAGTCCTAGATTCGATTCCCAGGGGGATAGAAATTTCGAGTGATGAATTTAAATTCTTATCTAGCCCCGCTAGGACTCATAGTCCCTCTATGAGTATTTAGTGTTTAAAAACATAATTATAGATACATTTTACTGCTTTTAATAATAGTTTTCGTATACTATCTTGTTTTTCAATATTTGATAAAGTGTAACAGTATCCTCAATTATCCGGATTAAACTGTCGTTCATCATAGTCAGCGTACGATTAACACGATAAAATAACCCCGTCATTTATGCAATGATTTGAACCAACCAACCGAGCCTTAATTAACATAAATTAGCACTCGTCTAGCAAATTAAATTTAATTTGTCTTGTTTTATAATTAATTTGTTATGGCTGGCTTTAAAATTCAAACAATTTTTTTTGTTTATTTTAAGCGCGTGTATCGAGGCTATTAGGCTTAGGCTGTAACAGACTTATTTTGTATGGAGATGATTTTTTTTATAAAGACTTGGCTGCAAAAGGCCTAAGATAATAAAATCTAAAGTCCATAAATAAAAGCGAGAAATATACAAGATGACTCAATTCTGGTGTCCGAACACAAACCACTAAGCTATGATCGCTAGCAGTTATCTATCTCTACTCTCTAGTACTCCCGTTAATAAACATCGCAATCCTGATGTATGGGATATCGAGATAAGAGTTAGCTAGCAATCGATCAGTGATTGAAACGGGCATTGGAGGCATTGTTTTACGAAATAGATACCCACCTAGTTCTAACGAAACATTGAACAATGTATGTCTATTATATTGATACAGCAAAAAACTATTGAATATATTCAATTACAAACAGTAACATACGAAAAATTTGATAATTAAGTCATAAGTGTGAAGACATAAAAAAAACTAAAAGACCGGTTTTCTTTAATGTACGAACGAGACACCAAATACTTATAGTAAAGCCGATAAAGTCGCATGCAATGTATCGTGCAAAGTGGCGTAACTATAGCTTGGCCGAACTGGCAAAATGCCAAGGGCCCCTGGCCCTAAAGGGCCCCACGCACAAAGACCCTTAGGTATTTATTTTTAAACAGTCTTTTGCTTTTACAAATTTTATTCATTAGATGGTTAACTTAAATGCCGATTTTTACTGGGGGCCCCATTAAGTAAATATGCCACGGGCCTCAGATAATGTACCTACTTACCACTGCACCCAAACACGTTTTTCGGTTCTTTACTAAGGACCTAACAGATATGTTAGGTAAAGTACATATACGGTATAAAAAATATCATCGCCTATTTTACGTAACAGCAAAACATCATATATATCGGAGCGTATATCCAGGGTTGCCGTTAACCCGCCAGGGTTGCCATAAGTCAAACGTGTTCCCAAACTCCTCCGGTTCATATATCATAACGGTATAAGTTCCTCGGGGCAACCCTGAGTAATAGCCCACTACTCTCTCAATAGCAACAAAGACATTTATCACTAACGTTGGTAGTAATAGACTGGAATTGCGATTATTGCGGACAAAGCTTTTCCTAGAAATGTGGCTTGAAATTAACGTTAATAAAAATAGTGACACTGTGGGCGATTTGAATTTAATTATGTAATTTATTATGTCAAATAATAAACTTTAGATTTGTGAGAAATGTCAATGTCACCGTTAACTTCATACGAATTATAGCTTTCTGCACTTCTTTCCCATTTTAAACTTGTGTATCTGCATTATTTTCAAAATAGGTATAAAGATACTGAACTCTAAGTAATGATTAATATTATCACAAAATTTAATTGTAAATCTACATTTCGACAAAATAAAAACTAAATCTCACACAAAAACTAATTGTAATCACCAACACGAAAGACCAGATTTTTATTTTCTGCAAACTAAGATAAGCACTCAGGTAAGTAATAAAATGTAAAAAAGATCTCCTAAAAACTAGATCTATTAAAATGTTGGTAGGAACGACAAAAAGTGTAATAAAAGTCTAAAATGCTTTTTGCTACTTCAGCGCTATATTATTAGAATCAAATTTGCTTTCGGAAACGCCACAAAATTTTGTATTGGGTAAATTTATAGGCACAAAATAAATGTTGACACACTTAAATTTCCAATCTTACTAAGTTGTTTATTTTAAAATTATTTTGTAGCGCGAATACTGATCGCTAAGCAATTGTGATGGACTTCCGACGAATAGGTTCGCTTTTTTTTCAGAGATATAAGTAGGTAGTTGACATAATTTTAGAAGGTGTTTCATCATTGCAACCCATAACTGTCCCACTGCTGGGCTCGGGTCTCCTCTCACATTGTGAGGGGTATTAGAAGGTGTTTAATATATTGGAATTGTAAAGCAAATTAACAAAAAATATCGGAGTCTTTATCCTAAATAACTGTGCCACGTCTGGGCTCGGGTCTACTCTCAGTGTGAGGAGTACTGGGCATAGTCCACCACGCTGGCCTAGTGCGAATTGGCAGACTTCACACACCTTTGAGAACTTTATGGAAAACTCTCAAGTGTGCTGGTTTCCTCACGATGTTTACCATCACCGTAGCAAATGATAATTAGTTTCTAATACGCACATAGTTTTTAGAAATTAAGCGGTTTTTGTTATCACTTATAAATAAATAATTGTAAGCCTTGTTTTACAGTACCAACCATTATAGTTAGACCTCCGACCCTGGCTGTGCAAACAAGCAGCATTATGATAAAATATACCCTTTACCGACCTATGTTTCTTACCATCAAAGCAAACAAGCGTATAAAAACAGAGAACAAAATAAAACAAATTGGATTTAAGGGCTAGAGCGTCATCTATAATATTAAATATACTAAGGGAAGGGTTCAAAGAATCTCGAAATACTTTTATTAAAGCATATTTTTTGTTCTTAATAAAGTTGTTGCTTAACTAAACGACAGATCTGTGTCACGGTCGCATAAAGTATTATCAATTTTGCCTTTTTTGGTTTACTTGTAGTGACATGACATCACGTACCAATCAAGTGTGACAAAAACAGATGTGCCCTTTCAAAATTTGGTGTGTTTTTGCCTTACTGTTAATGATTTTTATTTTTTTATACTATATTTTTTGGTATATGTTAATGGACCTTTCTTGCCTTCTGCCTTTCCGTTATTATAATTTTTGTAGGCCAAACATGTTCCCTATTTTAGATAATAGATAAAAGAAAAACAATCGGTTCTTTAGCAGGAAGTCCGTTTAAGCGTGGTTTTTTGTGCCTCACCTTTAAGGTGTGGATATGATTGTCAATTGGGCTTTTATGCACATGAATTCTTCCCTCGCCTTCATTACTAAAATTACAAAAAACTACTGATATTTTGTTTTAATTGCCATTTGAGTCCACTCTGACGTCCAGCATAACATCCAAAATGACTAATAACGTCTAATGAAATCATCAAATAAGCGTCCAATAACTTAGGCAGAATCGCGCAAAATCATTCACTTATGTCACCCCTTTAAGTAGGAATAATGTTTCAGGTTTATCCTGAGTTCTATGGCGACTCCATATTCCATTTTCAGACATTAAACTACACTATTTCTAAACTTTATTCCACGAAACACCATTATTGCAATCTTCCGACGAATCTTTTAGCACGACCATTTTAACCAGAACCCTGATTTTTTGACTCTGTTACAGACAGAAAAACAAGACAGAAAATATTTTATCAAATGGACCTTCATCCCCAATGATTATTATAATTGAGTAATGTGCCGGAAAACGTTATCATTTGTCATTTACTTGTTTTTTTCGACCACGCTTTTTTGTATTGAAGGCGCGGCAGCTTATAACACATCATAGCTCATCCTAATAAAGTTAAGATCTAAGATTTAAGATAGCAATCGAGCTGACAGTGCCAGCAACCCCTGCCGCCCATGGACATCGCAACAAAATTCGAGTAGGACTAAGGTGGGCTGTTAAAAATAAAAACTGTTCTAAAAGCTCTGAAAACGCTAGTTGAAGCATAAGTGTGTGTTATTCGATGTTCCATCCTCAGGTGCGACTTCGCTCCGCCGTCAAGAGGTCGTCGAGGGCAGATCGCTATCGTGCAAACCAGATCCAAGGTTCCAGCTAGTTTGCCCGTACAATTTCTAAGTAAATTGTGTACACGGTCAATTTATGTGGCTTGAGAGGTGAAGCTACAGTGAAATTACCAGGAAATCTGACAAAAGGAACGCTCTGATTTGGAATTACAGGTTGGTACTACGCAAAAAGGAACCTCTAATTAATATCCTACTAATCCTATTTTTTTCTTTATTTCCGCCGATTTTACAATATTTGCTTTTTTCAGTACAAAATTTTGGAAGGTAGAGATAAATTCAATCCAATTTTCTTTAATTTCAAAATATTTAATTCAGTGTCCATCCAGACAGACACAGACAAAAATGTTATATGTACAGATATGTATATACATATAATGCATAAATTTAGCAAAAAGCGGTTATTATAATATTACACGCAGACACTACAATTTTATTTATTTGTATAAATATGTAGGGGAAAGAAGCTATTAGTCTTTAATGCATGTCACTCGCGTAAATAGCGCTTTAATCACGCAACACGACGCAATCGGAACTACAGCGTCAGTTCATTGATCCGTAATAATTGAATTTCAAGGATTCATATTCATGATTTCATTGTGGACAAGATAATGTGTGCTGTTAAAAAAGTGGGATTGTGTGAGATATGAAAGCTTAGTTAAGAAATTTCGTTAATTTTTTAGCCGAGTTGCATTTGCATTCCCCTCACCACAAAAGCATCCGGTTTTCCTGGGATGCTTTTCGACAACTCCATTCGAGTCGTCCCCGGACCACCTTGAATTACTACTACACGTTTACACGCCCGGGGAAACTTAACCAGATGGCTTTAGACTTGATAGTGAAGAAAACATCGCGCCTCTCCCAATAATATTATGTTACGTCTTTAGGAAACAACGATTGTTCCGGGCTACACATGCCTTTATCTTCTTCGTGAGATATTTGCTGCCTCCTTAGTACTCTAAACCAAAAACAGCCCAACTGGGCCATTTACGTGTCTTTTACCGAGACTGCTCAAAACATGCCTTTCTATTCTCTATTTAAACATTCCCTAAGATAAATGGAAGTTGCAGGGCAGAAAGAAATTTTATTGCTTCACTGTGTATTGTAATGGCAAACAGCTTGTTTGTCACTTCGTTTGTCACGTCTTAAACACAATAAGTAGATACGAACAATGACAATGACAACTTGATGATATCTATGAATTAATGACACCTCTATGGGGTCTTCGTTCCATTACTGGAACATTAAATAAGACGCTAAGGTTACACGCGTTCTTCGAACGGACGATTAATTTCGACTGGCTCAACTAGTTATACTTTTCTTGTAATTACAGGAAGTTTACGATAGTAGCGGTTTGAAATTGTAATTATTTTACAATTTCGCGGTCAATGCCCTCTTGTGCGAATTAAATATTTCCGGTGGCTATCAAACGTTAGCTTGTTTCGACCTTCGTTATGATAATATATTTGATTGGCAAAAGGTAAGTGTGAGCTAAACTTTTTAACCGTTCCCTACTATTTACTTCCATTAGCACTTCTTTGAATACGCGTTTTACCATCTCTACATCACCACGTTCCATCAGGTGGGATCGTAGTCAAGTGCTAAGTCATGAAATGTTAAAATAAATAATTAATTATTATCTACCTAATACGTAACTTTAGTAACAAGAATTACCTGCTCTAACAGTACCCACTAACTTCCGTGGTCACTACTTTACTAAAGAATTATCACAAGTATGTAGAATTCTCATTAACACCTGCAAATGCAAGCTCGTTTACTATTCTCATACCATAAAAATACCTAAAATTACATAAATAGTTGAAAATCTCCTCCAAAGGTCAAAAATTCCTAACTTCAAAGAATAAAAAAAAACAAAGGCTTATCGTAATTGATTACAAGTTACCTATAACAATAATAGTTTTAAAATAAAGAGCTCTAGCGGCTGGCAGGGCATTCTACAGGCTAGAATAGAACAGTCTCGTTCGCCAATTATAACTAATTGGTGAACTAAGATAGACACAGACAGATAGATACCTACCTACATCGGATCTATCGTAAAAGAATAATAAAATATTTGAGAATTAAATTCTGTTCGTCGGCAATTTTCACGCTAAACTTTCAATTAAAAAAGACATGTCGATGACCTTAGATTAGGACTATATTTTTTTGGATACAATCCGACAAAAGCGCCGAGTTACCACGAAATTTTTTGATTACTGTCGTCCTTTGATGGCTGCCAAGTTTCCCCGGATTTCTCCTAGTTCAAGAAGCGTCCGCTCCGGACAGGGTTTTAAAATGGCGTCCTGGGAAAACCCAGACACTTTTTCTGCCCGGGTAAAGCCCATAAATCGAAAAATCAGCAACATTAACACAAATCAAGTTAAACATTCCTTCGTAATCGGAAATTAAATTGGACCGATTCAAGTTTTATCGGAGGCCGTTTTCTGTGAGATTTATTTTAACAATTTTTGTACAGATGTCCGAGGATAAATACAGATTTTACCGAATTATCCGGGGCTTGGGAGTTTTGGCCGGGAAAGGCGATTTAGGTTAAGGCAGCCTACCCTTTGCCCTTTGACATCAATAACAACAAACGCATCTATGTACCTACCTACCTATTGTCAGCCAATAATATTAGAATGTATCTAATTGGTATTTAATTGTTACGATCATAAATCAATAACTAGGTACCAACCTAGTTACAATTTCGTTCTATTAAGAACCTATTCAATCTTCATGTAGAAAAATTTGCTTTTTTACCATAGAATTTATTTACAACTTTTTTTGTTCCACTGCAGATGGCCACTAGGTACCTATCTATGTCCACTACCTATATAATGCGTACCTAATTATAAAATTATAAAAGTATCTACTTATTAACTACAAAAATAATATTGCACTATTTCACATCAGATCAAATCATTCTATTACTCTGTTGCCAATCAATGGGCCGTAAATTTTTACGATGCAACAAAATTAACCTATGGCCTAAGGTATAGTCTATGTCTAAGCTGTTTTTAATAGTTATTATCCAAAGTTACACCACTCCGTATCTACAAAATTACTGTTATTCTCACGCTGGGAAGGTAGTACAACGCAAGGCGTTTTGCGAAATCACTATAGATCAATGTTGGTGAAAATGGGCGATATCGGTTTGTGATCTATAGAAGGAAATGGCACACAAAAAATGAAGGAGGTCGATGCAATGGTTAATTTGTGTTTTTGCAAAATATTTAAATGTAAATTAAAAGTACGTACGAATTATAGGTCGAAAAACTTAATTAAGACCAAATAAAAAGACTTCTACACGAAATTATCTTTTCAAAAAGAAGGTAGGTTGATTTTAATTGTATTTTAATAACGGTATACGCACTTACCTAGTTATAAAAATACACATACAAAACTTAAAAACACTTAAATTATTATGTAGGTAACACGTCTTATCGGAATCATAAACACTAACAAAAAATAGTGTCACTCAAAACCTGTTTCCCAATTTCGTTATTACAGGTTATTAACGCGACAAGTTTGTTAATCGCTTGAGTCTAGTCGATAACTGCATTAAAAATTAAATATTCCAATTTATCGATTACCTTTTATATTTTCCTGGCTCCCTTCAACCCGGAAAAGTCCAATAGGAATCCTCTTCAGCACTAAATCACTAACCAAACACAACTTAGTACCATTTTAATGTAACAAACTTTGAATGTAACCTCGCCAATTGGAAACCGAACTTTTTATACGTTTTAGCACTGAGAAGTATTAACTAAGGACACAGATTAATGATGCACTTGACGATTTGATTGATTTTAAAGCAGGAATTAAATCCGGAC
Source organism: Lerema accius (assembly GCA_001278395.1). Classification (NCBI taxonomy): domain Eukaryota; kingdom Metazoa; phylum Arthropoda; class Insecta; order Lepidoptera; family Hesperiidae; genus Lerema; species Lerema accius. The sequence continues at coordinate 81,598 of LGAG01000980.1, read as the reverse complement.
ACTTGTGAACGATGCTATGTTTTTTACGATCGAGTGAGAGCGCGCCATTCCGTTACGTACACCACGCTACACGGGTCTAACTGGACTGGAGTAAAAATGGCGGTGGGTGGCAACTAGCCGCGAACGAACGGAGCGCAGTCAAAGATCATGCGTGTGTTTACAGGTGAATGCTCATTGGTTTTAGCCGTTATTATAGGGAATAACAAATATATTTTCGACTTTTGTTTTGTGACAATTGATTAGGTATGTATATCTCGTTTTTTTCGTCGTGATATAAAAGGTAAAGAATCTTGACACTACTTTTAATTATTTAATTACTTTAAAAAAATATTTAGAAGTACTTAAGTATACAGAAATTTATTTTAAGATTAAAATATAATTTATTCTTTATTTTATTTTTTAATTATTTCTGTCTTATTTTTAAATCGATAATTTAATAAAAATCACACTGTAAGATTGTTTACCTTTTATATCACGACGAAAAAAACGAGGCACATACTTATAGTTTTATTTGTAGGATAGATCCTAGTTCCGAGAGTTTTGATTTCCGATTCAATCCCGATATTTGAAACCGCGATTGATAGGAAACGATCATTTAGTCGTTATCGAAAAGTTACGGGTAGATCTTTAGTGAGCTATCAGCTATTCTCAAAGTGTGCGCTGCAGAAGCCTTGGGCTCCCAAAAGCTTATGTAGGGCCTTGAGCCTGAAATCTATTGAACAAAAAAATATTAACAGTCCCTGTATGAACGAACACTTAAATACCTACATACCCAGAAAAAGAATAGAAATTAAAACTCATTATGGTAATCTGTTTTGACGGGAATCGAATCCAGGGCCCATTGAACGACGCGGTCCGGGGTGGTAGCCATTGCGCGATATGGGCCGTCAAGTAAAAAAAAAGCTCCGGTTGATCAATAGGGAGGTAAAGAGTATTTAGTTCTGAAAATAAGTAGATAAACTAATTTGGTGTTAGGTACTATTGTTATTTATTATTTTTAATTATTGATTTTATTTTAGTGTTTTCTTTAAAACCCTCTGCAATTTGTGCCCTAGACAGGTAAGTAGACAGTAAATAAAAATATACCTATCTAAGTAGGTAGGTTTATAATTATGTATTTTAACAGGCCTCATCTAGGGACTTCTAATACATAGTATATAAGCATATGCGAGACTCGTACCACGCTAGAGCATCCCTACGTTTATAGGTATTCCACGTACTGGCTGTAGACTCCCAACTGATCTATGCAACCTGGCGAGTGCAGCTACTGCCTGCGGAAAAACCGGTTTCGGTAACCCATAGTGAAAAATTGATAAATCGGTAAGGCTCCCACGCCGGCTCACGCGAGACCTCGCTCGTTTAAATGTATCGCCCATTAAAGGATTTACACCGAAGGTCTTTTTTATTCATTCGAAAGTACTTGTAGCATACGATCATGCATCTGGCGTTAAGAGATAACCGTAAAAATGTCCTCAAAATGCTAGTATGAAAATGCTAGTATGCTTGGCTCTCGGTAAGCGCTGCTCAAAAAACGTAATTATGTCTTGATTCGTTGTAGATCTCATAGGGTTATTTACACTTTTTTTTCTAATAAAAAATGTTTGGTTATAATTACTGGTGGCCAGTCTTTCTTTTGTTTCGGTAAATGTTTTTTCGGAACGATGGAAACGAAATCGTTTGCTAAGTTTTATTTAAACCAGTCCAGTAGTTTCAGTTTCCGTATTAACTTTAATTCGCTATCACGTCGGAACTTAGCCTTTTCCCTGGATAGAAAGTATGCCTTAATTAAGAAATTGAGATATACAGAACAGTAAAAGACAAAGTAACAGGTAAAAATGGAAAATAAAGATACCTCTTAAAATGTGAAAATAATTATAATTTTATTATTTTATAATTAACAACACAACTATACATATTATCCTTTCATATATCCTACTAATATTATAAATGTGAAAGTGTGTAAAGATGTTTGGATATTTGGATGTTTGGATGTTTGTCCCTCCTTCACGCTTTAACCGTTGAACGGATTAAGCTGAAACTTGGCACACAGATAGTTTACATCCGGGAATAGGACATAGGATAGATTTTATCCCGATTATAGGTTCCCTTGGGATGAATACAATATTTTTTTAAACTACTCTTCTGCGGGCGAAGCCGCGGGCGACGTCTAGTTAATCATAAAATGTTAAAAAACTGAAATAATGTATGTATTGCACAAATTTTCTTCTACTTTTTTGTGACTGTCTAAAAAATTGTGTAATGACAAATTCGTGAATTATCAATTTAATTATAGGCAAATGTATTATTGTAATAATTTTCGTTATGTACTTAATTATCTTCTGTATACCATGTTTGTATGAATAAACTATAATTATGTTTGTTTTTTCTTTAAATTAAATAGACAATTTTATTACACAAATAACTGAAGCTATCAAAAACTATACATCATAATGTTTATGACAAGATTACCTTATCTCCTAAATACATGAAAACATAGATAAAAGATTATTTACATCATTTATATAACATTTTAAAGATAAGAACTATATTCTATTCATTTATGTGATATTATCTTCTTCTTGCTTTTGATTTTGAACAATTTCATCCTTTTCATCTGTATTATCAGTATGTTCAACCTTACAGACAGAGCTGACAGGGGTTGTTTGTCCGTTAACAATTGATTTTGAAATTTGTAACACTACTTTATGCTTTTTGTGTATATGTTTGCCGACCGAATTTCTTCTGTAGAACTTTCTGTCACAATATGGACACTCATGTGTTTTTTCCTCAAAATGTTGCTTCTGATGAACCTCCATTTTCTGCAAATTTGGAAAGAACATTCCACAAACACTACAGGGGACATTGCTATCTGTGTGTCTCTTTCTGTGAATTTTAACTCTTTCCTTTCGACTAGCTGTATAGCTGCATAGATCACATTTATATGCGTCTTTCTTTTTATTATGAACCAGGCGCCGATGGTTGCATAGTTCAGCTAACGTATAGAACGTAGATGCACACATCTCACACGTGAATGACTTTGTATCGCTATGACGTAACATATGCTGCTTTAGGTGACGTTGGTGAAAATCTTTCTGACATATGGGACATGACAGTCTTGGTTGTGTGTGCGTCAGCATATGACGGTACACATTGGTTCTACCTTTTATCTGTTTCCCACAGTAGTGGCATGTCACTTCCTTTACATATTGCTTGTGCCGACCCTCCATATGAGATTGGAGTGAGCTTAATTGTGTATACCTATTAGGGCAAATCTTACAATGGTAAGGTTTGGCACCAGTGTGTACTAATGTATGTGTTTCAATATCTTTAGACCGTTTACATTTGTAGTTGCACTCCGTGCAATAAAATATTCTCGCTTTTCCTTTACCTTCAATCCTTACAAGATCACTTCCTGCTGCCTTACAGCTTTTAGTAACCTTTTTCTTATGTATATGCAATGCCTTGAAGGTTTTGAATTGACGTTTGCAAATCTGACAGATTAGATAGGAGAGCATGTGGACTTTCTTCCAGTGAACTCGTAATTTACATTTTGATTTAAACAGGTTGCCACAATCGTGGCATTCTAGTTTACTATCAACTGCTCTACTTTTTATAGGCTTCACATCTTCCACAGAAATTTCCTCCAATGCTTCAACGCCATAATATTCGTCTACCGTGCTATCATCTGTGGCTTCTTCAAATTTAATTTCAGTTTCAAAAGGCTCCTCCTTCTTAACTATTATGATGTCTTCTACATTAGCATTGGCACAGGCTGCGATGATTTTATCCTTGCTAGTTTTTAAAAATGTATCTGAATTCTCGCATTTTTGCTTGAAGTTTACGGCAGTCTCTAGCTCCATAAAACAGTTCACGCATATTTTATCCGGGAGATCGTCTTCCTTTTTTATATCTACATTTGTTAATAGCAATATATAATCGTTTACTGCAAATTCTCTGTATCTTTCGAATATCGACATATACATCTTAACACTGGAGTTTAAACAAATACGGCAAAGTTTTGAGGGCTTTAAATCACAATCGCCACTCATAGTGCTAAAGTTATGTGACCTTCTGCACAATAAATGAATATATTAACAATTACTTTAATTTTATCGTTCAATTTTCACGAATTTTCTGGAAATAATCTATTTGTTTATTTTTCTATCCCAATATTTGTCACTTTGTTTTTCAGTTTTGACATTGATGTTACCAATTCTTCATCAAACATTTTTTTTAATGGTTTATGGCTTGGATGCGAGTCCTTCAAGCCATCCATCAAACATTGCTTTTAAAGAATACAGAATATACGGACTCCACAAAACCACAGAAATATTATTCATTAATATAGCACAGACCCGTTAGATATAAAACAAAACACACTGGGCTTAATAACTACTACTAAATTAACTGTATCGTGTTGTTAAAATTATTGAGAAAATCATTTATGACTATTAATATTAATTTCATTGATCAGAGATACAAGGAAAATTAATTCCATTAAAACTTTTATTTTTATTATATATTTAATTGATACACTTCGAAGATATCAAAATATCTTCAAATAACGAAGAAACTTCCATTCAAGAGATAAGAGGTAGGTACACAAATTATGTCAAATAATTACCGATTAAATGTTATAATTTTATGTTGTCGTAAATGTTTCAATAGATTGTTTTCGGTCTCAAGTAAAAATAAAAGAAAGTCAGCTATGGCAAATTATTCTGGTGAGACGCAATAATTGAGACTGGATTCGAGTAATTGTAAATTAGCAGAATCGTGATTACTTCCCGAATCGATTTGAAAAAGTAAAATTATTATTATGGCAATAAAAAAAAACTGTGGAGCACTTGCGAAATCACATATTCTAACAAGTTTAGAGCGCCATCTACATTTCTTCTCTAACCCTATATTACTTAATACTGTAAAGTAAAAAAAAAATGGGAATTTTATTTAGTGACGTTTTTGTTATGAAACCGACAAATAATAGGTTATTTTGTTAACTAGTATTAAACTATTAAAAATGGCCCTTCAAAAAATTATGATACCTTCGTTTTGGATATCGGTGAGAACATAAGATAGGTTTATCAAAGCGAAGCAATGGCGGGGTCCTAGTGTTCAAATAAAACTCAGTTACTTAGAAATAAATATATTATGGTATATTTTGTTTTCGTAATATCATATTTTCACTATAATACATCACTTTTACTTTTACAAACCAAACTTACAAATTAGTATACATGTCTTTACACCTTACTCTACGTGATTTACCAGAAAAGTATATTATGCCATAATTATTACAGTATAATAATAGGTAAAAAGTAATTCTAAAAGACTAGTTAGACATTTTAAAGTGACCAAGTTTACAAATAAAAGCAATATTATGCCAAGTTATGTACGAGTACTTCAGTTACATAAAGGGTCTGAGATTATTGTCAACTACCTTCATAAATGAGAAGATTACTGAGCTGTTGTTCAATTCAAATATGGGTAGATGCACATAATTTTATGGTACATATTTTATACAGATAAAACACCACATACTTCAAGCAATTAAACAATTGTATTTACAAAAATATGAAGCATGGTAGTAATTGCTTACAAAATGTGATTTTTATGGTTCAAAGCATGCAACAAAACATGTTTTAAGGCACTTCCAAATATCACATTAATTCCTCGTCAGATTATTAATTTCCTTCATAAATACTGCAGTCAGGCAATTTGGTCCCAACCTATAATTAATTACACACAAAATGTTGTACTCAAATCTATGGCTGCCTATAAAATAATGTATATTTAGTCAAAATTTGCATTAGTTTCAAAGCTGAATTTAGTATACCTAATATAATATAGATAATAAAATTATTGTACTAAATTACGAGGCAGTATCAAAAAACAGAGGAGTTGTAATAAAAAACGACCGACATATTTTATTTTTTCAAGAACTAAAAAAAACTAATGTGAGTTTAAAGCATAAGAAACTTAAAAGTAAATTAGAGCTTCAAAGATTGGGGGTTACTCTTACTTTATATAATTTCTTTTTTGGAACTTACAACGCTCATTTTATTATAGGTATTATTACTGAAATGTCTGTGCGAAAGAGGACCATACTGTAATGAAAATACGGCTACTAATAATTCTGACATTTCACTACGACCATAGGTAGAAACAATTTTAAAGAAATGATAGTAAGGATCAGGACTATCTATAAATTAAGATTGCATTAGATGATAGAATTATTATAGATGATTTAAAAAACCGGTCTACGTGCAAATATTATTAATCCCTTTAATAATCAATGAATAAATTTGCATTTTTCATAAGGCGAAAAAATAAATCTTCATGGAACATCACATAAATGTTGGCACTATTAGTTTTTATTTAATAGAACTGGCGTACCAACCCACAGAATAAAAGCGTAAATATTACGTTTTAGATCAGATCCACCAAAATATTTCATAATAAACAACGAACACAATAACTTATATTACATGAAAATATGAATTACCGGAACCAAAAAAAGTTTTCATACACATCTGGATCTCACAAACACCTACATTTCTTTTTAAAAGGGAACATTATCATTGAAATATTTGTATGCACAATTCTACTGTGTTGCCTTGACTCCATTAGCGCTGTAATTATCGCGTTATCAATAGCGATTATTTTAGAGCTATTATTTTATCCCTAAGGCGCCAAAATAATAATTTATTATAGCCACCTATCGAATATTTGTTTTCAATAAGTTATATGAAATGTTTTCGGAGACCGCTAAAAGATGGCATTGTTTACTCGACGTAGATTGTCATTCTTAAAAAAATATTATTTTTGTAACAAATTACAAACTTTTTTAATATTAATTTAAATGATACTGTTCCCTTTATTAACATACATACTCTATTCACACTGTCCTTTTTACAATCCTATTTCTAACCTTATAAGTACATACTAATTCAATATAACTAATCCTAAATACACGTACGACATTTTGGCGAAAGTACTGCCAGCCGCATCCGCGACCGAATATTAGTGAAATAGTAAGTAGTGATAGCTTGTATAGTTTGTCCATAGCATTCGAATAAGTTCGTGACTCGCATATTAATTATTATTTAATCGTGACAATAAGTTATGTAACTGGTATAAATATTCGATTTCTGTTTATGCAACCGATTCCAACTCGTGATGATTCGAAACCGTCTGGTATTTCAGCTAAAAATTTCATTAAGCTACTGAATCATGAGTTATTAAAAATTAAAAAAAAAATGTTTTTCTTTTTGAAGTCTTTCTATGTTACTTTCATCAAATGTCCTGTATGGCAGCACTTTGTGAACACAAAATATATTCTACCCGCAACAAAAGTGCCAGACGTTGAGATTTGTCAATATTTTTTTTAACCCATAGAGCATACATTACTCTATGTCAAGACAGATGTCAACGCGTTTACACTTCGCGCCAAAATTTATGGCACCTCTGATCCGTGCTACTCTTCGACGCAATTCAGAGGCGCCAAAAAAGTTGACAAGCACTTTAATATCATCGTATATCGTATAGTCACGTGGTAAAAGACGAAAGGTCTGAGAAGTCAGAAGATAGATTACT
>LGAG01000980.1:36791-67603 GCA_001278395.1 Lerema accius | reverse complement strand
TAATGGAACCGCAACTAATAAAACTAAATCTTTACTGAACTGACTCTGACGACCAAAACGTCATTCAGAGAAAGATCATAATAACATTAAACCAGTAATTTGCGGTTTTTATGCTCATGACGTACTTTCCTTTGTTTGTTTTACCACAAATGTCTCCTGTAAAATTTAATGCAGTTACCGACGATCAAGAAACGAGAAATTACGTGTCTGCTGCTTTGCAGTGATTCACAAACCAACAGAGATTAGCAATGCGTCACGTGAATGAAGTATGTTTTGCTTCATTAAACTTTATGTTAATTTTCCGTTATGCTCATTACGAATTGTGTCTAGTGTTAACTTTTCTGTTATGACGTGTTAGACATCTATTAGTAATAGTTACTACTATCTTAGACCACTGTCGTAGTAGAGCAGCTAAAGTTAGTAGATACCTGAAATTGCTTCCCTTTTACTCTTCTTTAAATCATTTGCTTATTAGTTTGCAGGTTTAGGCTATTTATTTTTCAGTAGCATTCATGATAAGCAAGTTGTAACTTAGTTCAATTCTCTGTTGAACAATATTGCCTAATCTTTACCAACCAATTAACTATTTACAAGTTAACTCACTACTATCAAAACATGTAACCAATTATAAATGACTCAGTTTTGAAACCGATTTGTGTATAAGAACATAGCACTGACATCCTGTATCCAATCAATTCCTTCTTTATTTCATACAAGTTATCCTCAAATATTGTCGTCTTCAAACTGCCAAGTAACTTTGTTCTCAGAAATATGAGTCTCCTTTAGTCATATGTCATCACGACTCCATTAGCGTAGCAAAAATAAAATCGCACGACGTAAGTTAAAAAATACCTGATAACAATATTGGACGAACACCTTACGTACGTCCCATAATTACTTCGAAGAATTTCACTTTGTCAAATGAACTGATGACTTTGGCTACGTTTCAATTTGTTCGTCCATTCACAGATGACACTGAATGAACCAGGGATTGTAAGGAAATTGATATCAAAGTTCAGTTCTCTTTTACAGTAATTTTGTCTCGGATGTTTTTTTGTTACCTCTGCCTATGTGAGATTTCAACTCATCATCATCTCAGGAAGTTTAACTTCTTAAGAAAAATCCTAATTACGCACTTGTCTATAGTATTGGCAAATATTTGAAGCCTATATGACTAGTAGAAATCTTAACGCAGCATGATTTTTCCAGAAAAATCATAAATCACCTTTACAACTTCCTACAGATCCTTTCCTAGGATATGAGTAAGTGATTTCATCCGTGTCTGTCCAATTTGCGATCACGGAAAGCTGATGTTAACTACTTACGTAAATACCCAGTTTTTATTAGGAGAACCAGACGAGCGTAAACTTTGTCTACTGTTTTTTTAATGATCTTTGATGATTTGATGACAGAATAACAAAAACTTTTGTCGCAAAGGTGGTACTTTAGGTCAAATTAGGAGTTCCACACTGCATCCTTCATCTGCATGCTTGTTATTTGATCTTCTTTCTACTTATTCTACTTGAGCAATTGATGTTAAGTGATTCCTGCAGCTTATGAAGCATAATCAATGCATTATTATCTGATGATTATGATGAATATTAATAAACATAGGATCTAATTAATCACGATGAAGTAGTATCTACCTACGTCATGCGTACCTTCTGCGAACAGATCGTACTTTTTTACCCCACGCTTGTTTTTATCGCATAAAAACAGGAAAAGAAGACGAAAACTGTATTACGTCAGATGTTTTTCGAATGTATAAGTATCATTACGTATTAGGAGTTAATGGAATACAGTAAAAGGCAATATTGAATAAGTAAATACACTCTCATTGCCACAATAGGATTCCCTACGTCTTGGCATACACAATTTAGCACAGTTTAAAGTAACAAAATTTCAACATAAAAAAATATTATAACTGGCCGCGTGTAAAGATCTATCTATCAATAATCCCTCGATAGATTAGTAAGTCAATTAATGACAACAAACTTTATACCCCCTGTTAACATCCGGTCAGGAGAATTAATACGGGACCATCAAGACCAAATTACCAATCGAAATATTTCGGTATGTAACTACGTAAAATTCCATGCCTTTTTTTCATGATAATGCAAATGCCGGAACATTTGCCGACAGCAGGGCATCAGTAGATATACAGATAACATCTATAAAGTACCAATTTGCTGGTACATAATTGGTACCTAGTGATTATTATGCAATAGACGTGTGTGCGTTTGTACCAGATATAAATATTCAGAACCCTTACATGGGCAGGTGGTTGATTCGCACGCTGAACTTGTACAGCCTGTCCAGTAAACAATAAGCGTACTGATTCTAATTATTTATATAAAAAACAACAATGTACAGAGTACGTTGTATACAGCTTCTTAATGATGCTTATGACGCAAAACAGTATCGTCATTCAATTTGTTTCCTTGGATTTTGCATACTCAAACCCTCGTAAGAGGATTCCCTGTGTCGCAGATGATGAACACATCATTACCTATAAACTAATGTTTAAATACAAAATCATAGGGTACATGTGTTTTTCACTGAAGCTGGAACGGCTGGAGTGATTTTTAAAAAAGTAACATATTTTAGAAGGAGCGAGTTGGTATAGTTTAGGAACATGTAGATGATGCTGATGTCGAGACACTTCAAGAGCCAAGCTAGCATGAAAAACAATGCAGGGATTTGGAAAACATTTTAAAATTCGTAGCAATTAACAGAAAAATCAGTCACAATGATTTCAGTGAAGATAACTTTTCAACAAAGATCCATATGAGGAGTTTGGCGAAAAAATTGGAAACTACGTAAGAGTTGCTCGTAACAGACAATGGGGTTACGTAGGTAGTTAATTGTCGTTGAAACAATGCAGTAATGCAACGCAATTGCATCAGTGAAGGTGTTTCAATTAGCACCGCGATCTACGATGTTGCATGCAGTGGGAAAGTTTCGGCTAATTTGCTTGATGTTAGAGATTATTTACAACAAAAAAAATCCCATTAATATATACCCATGTCCTTCCAAAATTTAGAACAATTCATTTACCAAATTTAAATTCGAATGAGTCAGCAGTTTATTTCTAAAGTGATTATCAATGTGAATAAATTGAATATCACACAAACCACACAATGCGTGAAAACAAAAAAGTAAAATCTTCCAAGCATAGCCGCGCAATGTTAGGTACCATAGTTTCTTAATAATATTCGGACATTCTTCTTTTAATTCTTTCTTAATTTCTTCATTCGTCGTTATAAACATGTATACTTTCTAGTCTAAAGGGCTCGGATCTAAAATTGTTTCGAACTCGTTTTAACGTAGATGTTATGTTAATATCGATTCAATGGGATGATATCTCTCAGACATTACCATAGTTGTTTTCTACGGTAAGGCCAACGACCTTTGCCAACTAACAGTTATTTACGAGCTCTATAATGGCTCGCGAAGCCAATTTATTTACATTGTTATACTACATATTGCTGGACTGACCAATATAGACGTTCAATAGCGACATTATTACCCGACTGCGCCAAAAGGAGGGTTATATTTTTAAGTATGTGTGTGTGTGTCTTTGGCACGTTCTAGAGCAGTGTTCTTTGTGTTCAAAGTACATCTATGACAACGAAAACTTTTGGAGGTACTACACCCCAAATTAAAAACCAGTTTTTAAGTAACATGAATCAACACTTTTTATAAAGCAATGGAAAAATATTTATAATTAATCAACAGAGCTAAACTTTAAATTACATAAAAGGTACGAGTATAATATGCGAAGTTCGCTTGTTTAATCCAGCAAAGACGGTCAAAATTTGAAGTAATCGTTGACAGGGCTGCCTTTATTTTTCCGGGGCACAGCAACTAACGATCACGGCACACAGTTTGCAGAACACTGTTCTAGAACCTAAACAACTTGACAGATTTCAACTTATGCAGTGTCATTATAAGTGACATTTATATTTATAGGCTATATTTATTTAACCATTTTTAATTTCCTTATTCACCGGTCGTTATGAATAATGTTACACTAATCACTTAACCCCCGACATTTACACTAAAGAGAGTAGTGGCTATGGTATTTTTTCCATGCAGGTGATCTTTGATAAGATAACATTAATCATGTGTTATTCATGTATCATGTAATTAGGTCCACGACAGCTGACAAGGCACCGGATAGATTGCATTGAGAAGCATGGCACACGGAAGTTGGATTACGACGTTAGACACGCGATACTCACATAATGGCACCGTTGAATACATAACTTATTTCAGTGTTGCCTTAGCCTCATTTTGTCAAGTGATTTACTGTTTTCATTGTAGGGAAGGTTCTAAAAAAATTACGTAGAAAATCTGCCTGTTTTGAAACTTTCTTTTATAGTTGTGATTTAAATTCAGAACGTTGTAATTTAAAAAAAACTGTGTCTTTTCCCACAGAGTAATTCATGTGACATGTTTTTTTTCGTCCCTAAAATCAAATATACCGTATCATGTTTTTTTCCATAAAGTAAATTTATAAAGGGCGTTCCAAAGATATCGATCACTATTGTTAGAAGTAGCACTATTACAACACTTCTGACCTAACTAACTACTTAGGTACATAAGATTAAGTATTCAATTCTTCAATACGGGGCAATGGAAGGTTTCTTAGAAATCAAGTGACTTTGATACGGCGCCGAGGTGCATTAATAAATCATGGTTTAATATCGGTAAGTGGTACGGGGCAGACAGTTCTGCACGACACAAGTTGCAAGTAATTGGACTAGCACGCTCCAAGCTTCCTAATGGAAGGAATGGAAATAAAATAGTATATCCGTGTGAGGGAGCATTGCCTTCCGTTCAACCTTGCTCATGTCAAATACTTTTTTATAATATGTATAAAATAAATGAGAAGGCAATTATGTTTGTCTGTTACTGTAACACGTAAGCACTGGACCGATTTAATTGAAGTTTCGCTTACGGATATTTTTAAAGGGAAGGGAAGAACATAATATTTTAGCTTAATTCTTGAGACCAATTTTGTGTTTACGTTGTATGCTTATTGTATGAGCAGACTGTTTCAATAGCGGTGGTATATTTGAAACTGTCGGTGCCGAATGGTCCAACCTGTTCGTTTATGACTATGACTAGCTTTATATGTTGCTATCAAGATGCATTGCCAAGAGAAGGGAATAAATGATGTACTCGAACACCATACCTACTCTAGTTTAATACTATTTGAACAAGACAAATGAGAGTCGAAGATAAAAAAGTTGTAATAAGGGCCTAATTGCACACAATACCATGTGATAAGGAAAGCTTTGAGAGTGAGTCCTTATTTGGACTACAGTAACAAGAATCTAGGTTACAATTAAGTCATGATAGCAAGGTGACGGCAATATGTAGTCAGTTCACAATGCAAGGACCTTGTACTGTACATATATCTATACTTCTATACTAATAATATAAAGCTGAAGAGTTTGTTTGAACGCGCTAATCTCAGGAACTACTGCACCGATTTGAAAAATTATTTACTGTCAGATAGTCCATTTATCGAGGAAGGTTATATGCTATATAACATTACGCTAAAATGAAAAGGAGAGGAGCAGCAATAAAAAATGTTGCGAAAACGGGAAAATTACGCGGGCGGAGCCGCGGGCGATTGGTAGTAGACAAAACTTTATTGAATTATTGAGCAGGTAACAATGATCGAAGCTTCTAGCAAGTTATAGAACTTTGTATTCACGTGTTATTAATACGTTAAGGCTTTAGTTTTGGACCCCTGTTTATGATCAATGTAGGAAGTATCTACGACTTTAAAATTTGGCATAGTTAAAGTTTACGCGAAGAAAACTTTTTTTTATAATTACTCACATAATTGTTGTATTCAGTTGTAACAACCGTTACAATTAAACCATACTTATTGCGAAAATTAAAACAAATGCGTGCCCATTGTTCTTGATCAATATTTTAGTTATGGTAATGTGCGCGTATTGATACGTCAGCTTTTCTTTATGTCACGTGCTACGAAGCCTGCAGCCTATTTGTTTTACGTATTCTGTTTATTTTAGAGTGTATTCACATTTCTTCGATTTTCTATAATCATAAGGCTCTATACACATGTACGACGATGCGACACCGCAGACAAATGCTACAATATTTTTACTACATGTCCATAGGAGATGGTTACCACTTATCATAAGGTTCGTATGATTGTTTGCCTGCCTTTACTAAAAAAAATACATTTTTGTAATTTCGTAAAGAAGATTAAAATTAATAAATAACACATTAATATTATACATTATTTGCAAAGTATTATGACTCAAATACTAGTGTCTAAATTAACTTTGCATCTACGTTAGACTGGTAAAAACTAATACAATCCCAAATTGCAGCTTACAATCAAACAATAAATTCGCAAGTGTGACTGAATTGTAGCTCAAATACGATCCAATTGATTTAAGAAGTGAAACGAGACAATAAGGACTTGACGACGAAGTCTAGAACATTCGTTAGTACAAGCAGGTCAATACCCTCTTACTATGAATAGAATCGATATGTAAGATTGCAATGATAATGTCATGAAATTGCAGATTTTGGGTTGGTTGCAAAAGGAGCGATTTTCCAAAAAAAAAACTTAGGTAAGTAGTATTCAGTTTTTAAAAAATTGGGATTATAAGACAGAACCATTTATTAATACGTCTCTTTTATACACTTTAACTTTAATAAAACCTAAGTATGAAAGAGAAGAAACAATCATTTAAGTCACAATATTTATGTTTTGGACTAATACAATTAGGTACGCATTAAATGGGACAGTACCGTAAAAGTCTATTATAATTAAATCAACCAAAGTTCATGAAACTGACATAATAGCGAAAATTGAGAAAAGAATCAGTAACAAATAGGTATGCAAAAATAAAATAAAAAATTGCACTAATTTTATTTAAATTTTATCAGAGAATACACATCCACAGGCAAGTGTAGAATTTAGTTAACTTTGACTATATTGTAATCAATTAACAGTTAATAGTTTAACTGTTAAAACCAAACCATAAAATATCACAATCACGTAATCGTACAATACTGCAATTATCGAGAACTAGGTCAAAGAGCCAATTAACTTCATTGCGGATAAAAAATGTTCCATATCCGTGCCTTGTATCATAGTATATGTATGCTCATATATCATTATGACAATTATATGTAACATGACGTCAAAAGTACCTTGTTAATCAGAATTACGAATAAATGGGCTTTTTTAATTTTCAGATTTTTTTTATTGTTTTTTTTTTCTACTATTAATTTACATACGTATGCTAAGCTAAATACCTACACCTGTCTATTGTAGTTTCGTAAGATAAAAAATTGATACAGGTATTTCAAAATTATACTGTTGATCTGAACATTAAAATATTTTAAGTTGAAGTTTATCTCTAGATAGTACTCGTAAAACAATAGGATTACAAAAAAATACGATGTGAATAATCATGTCATTCCATACGAACTATTTTAATAAAGTAAAACAGATTTAAAATTAAGCATTAACAAATTGTTGAGAAATAGTCTGTCACGATTCTACAATCTGATAACTTAATAATTTTGAAACAGCCCGCAAGCCTATTGTTGAAACAGTTAGCAATGTTCTAATTGTGTATTAATTGTAATTCTCTATAATTTTCATATGAGTCCTTCACACGATACAATTTTGTAATGCAATAAATTTTTTGAAATATTTTTTATCTGTATCTTATCTGTGTCCGTAAAGATTTTTATACTTTAAACTAGAGCTTATCCTCTTTACCACATTACAAATACAAAACATTCGAACGATTGATTTCTGATTGATAGCTTTCAAATCTGGTAGGTACCCTTTATCGAATGGGAACCGTTGCATTTTGCAGTTTTGCTATTGCATATTGCTATTAGCATAATTTGAGAAAAAAGGAATGAGTACCTAAATTATTATGTTAAATTATATCATGACAAAATATTATGCTTGTATCATTACATATTAATTTACATAGTTTCATGTCTTCCAAAGTTATAGGCAGTAAAGTTACATAATTAATTATCTAATAGATTAAATTATTCATTCACTTGTTTTCTTAATATTGCGTAACTATCACACAAGTCTATTAGAGGGTTAATATTTGTAGTTAACCTATATATAAATCAAATATTATCTAAATCCTTAGCCTACTGTAATAATAAAACCTTAAACTTTGTTACACTGACATTCAGAAAGTATAAAAAATATGTCTTACAATACAAGAGCGGTTCTAGTTTTTGCTGTGCGGCGTGACAGGCGGAACCGAGGTTGCATTAACTTCCACATTGACAACTTCGTACTCGGTCTGAATAATTAAGGTAACGCCAGAAAAATAGTTGCAGCGGAAAATACCCAAGAACAAACAACTAATGTCCCAAATAAAAATAATTTTAAACAAGTTTAGATTGAATTGTTGGGACTTTTTTTAAATTCAAAGTAATTTATTCAAGTAATTAATGATACACTTATGCACGTGATTTTTTACTCTACTCCCGTTTCTCCCTGTGCTTTGATATGGACGGGGAATTTAATGAATTTATTAGGGATTTTGAACCCTGTTTGATTAAATATTTTTTGGGGCCTCACGTAACGTCCGAAATAGGTCCCTCATTTAACCGTAATACTGTAAAACCGTTCCATCATTTCAATACGAAACATCACAGTAAGGTCTTAATAATATTCCTCCAAATTCTAAGAGATGGTAGTAATTTAAAGGCGATAAGTAAGAAATTTAAAACATATTTTTTATTTTATATAACTCGTGTAATTTAGGGGTTTAAACCCCCTATAACGGCTATAACAAATGCTGTTGATATACAAATGGTATACATACAATTAACTTACAAGTTTTTTTTATTATTTTTTTTTTTTGTTTATTTATTGTAGGACTTTGTCCTCGAGCGACCACATTTACAAGTTAGTTACTAAGTTTATTGCGTTGATTTGAACTTATCGACTTCTTATCAAGATTGTTTCATTAGACAATAGGTTATTTGATCTAGTACTGCTCAATGGTAAGAAAAACGACGAGAAAAACTAATCAGAGACCGTAATAGGAAGTCAATTCTGAGGCAACAGTCTAGCTTTAGTTCATTAAACCTGGTTGTGGTTAAACAGTATGGTTACTGATTGGTCGAATCTTTGTATAACTTTTTTTTTATAAAGTTTTGGTCTAGCCTAGTCGAAGTGCGGCCTGAGACTCAAATGCGCTTCTTTTAAGAAATGTTCAGTGCACAGAGTATTTAAAATTTTAATTTTTTAATAATCAATTTTATATTTTAGAGTAGGTGCCCGCGAGAGCAACACTTTTTCCAGAAAACAAGTATTCTAGACTATGAATAGTTGTTGATATGACACATAAGGACGTTATCAAATTTTTTATCTATTCACTTTAACTAACTACCTAATAACTACCTACCTAACAGCGTAATATATTCAATTACTTAAAATTCAAAGGTTAAGTTTTACACCTATTACATAAAATTTATTTAAGAGATATAAGAATTTTAAAATTTTTAAAGTATTTTTAAAATGTAGAGATTATTGATGGCCACAGTAAGTTTTTAAGAATTATTAAGTGAAATATTATGGTTATAAGCTTATGTACCTGATAATTGAGGCTTTAAATAAGTCATCTGGACCTACGCAACAATAAGTTCCTATAAATCTAAGAAATATTCACAAAAAATAAAGTTATTAGGTAACCAACATAATTTTTTCCTGTTATTGCTATTAAAAAATAACAGTGTTGGTTTATGTGTATCAGTGACGCACTTATGAATATCGATGGTCTAGATTTCTAGAACTTCATGAGTTATTGAGTAATTAATAATCTTGGCATAAAAATAATATTGACACGAGTTAATGTGTCACTGGAATTCTAAAGAACTACAATGTAATCCTTGAAAAATTAAGTCTATCAAGTGGATATTTACATATAAGGTAAGGTGGGGTAAGACTAACACACGGGGCAAGACTAAGACTGTCTATTATCTCGGTACGTATAGCTTAAATACTACTTCCAGTCTGTAAGATAGAACAAACGTAAATGTTCTCGGCTAAAACACACACATGTCGTTTCTTCAAGTGCATATCGAGATAATAGTGTTAGTCTTGCTCCGTGAGTTAGTCTTACCCCACCTTACCTTACATAATATAATGGCCTGTACCACTAACAAAGGATGCTGAATCTAATTACAAACTGTTCATACATCCTAATCCTACTAATATTATAAATGTGAAAGTTTGTGTGGATGTTTGGATGTTTGTAAGTCCTTCACGCTCTAACCGTTTAACGAATTCAGCTGAAACTTGGCACACAGATAGTTTGCATTCAGGAATAGGACATAGGATTGTGTCGTGATTATAGGTTCCCTTGGGATGAATTCAATATTTTGTAACGACTTTTCCGCGGGCTAAGACGCGGGCATCGTCTAGTACATACATAAGTTTGAAAAAAATTATCCTCTTAGCGCAGTAGGATAAAAAAGCAATCTAAATAAATAATGGCGCCCACATAACATTAGTACATCTAATTCCGTGAACTAAACGGGGTCTGCTTGATCTAATAAAAACTGCTGGAGTAACCGGTCGGCCATGGTTTCTCTTATAGAATCGAAGCCTGCGGGTTTAAAAATAGAACCTCGCCACGTCATTTGACGAATCACGTGACGGGACGGTTAAAATGGCCGCCGTGGAAACACCTTGTTGTTAAACTATCTGTAGTTGTCCTGTTATGTATAACTTTTTGTTGTTGGTTGGTGGAATTTGTTTATTAATTTTTCTATATTGCGCATGAAGAGGAATAATGTTTTTCGAGTATAGGTGTGTCAATTTCTTTGGCACACTACCGCGTAAACGGCTTGATGAATTTCAACATATCACTGGATTTGTCTACTTTGTAAGATTGACATCGATCATAGTCTAATATAAAAACATCCCCAACTCCCAATTTTTTTTTTTTGCAGTACTTAACAAAAAAGAAATACATTTTTTTACAGTTACCTACGAATAATTTATTTTAATTTTTTTAATATAATTCTCTATCACGTATCTACTTCCATGTAATGTGTAACTCTAACGGGAAGCGTAGGTACCGGGTACCGAGCTAAGATTATGCGCATGCGCATTCGTTTCTTATAAGCACCTGCGTTTAAAGTTTACGTAAACGTTACTTATCTTATTAATTACGTTCTATTTTAATTGCTTCATTGTATTCTTAGTCTAGTTAAGAGGAAAAATTATAACGACTTTATGAATAAGATTGATATTTCTAAAATGTCTATAAATAAACTCCATAATACATAGATAACCATTAGAACGAATCTCAGAAACGATATATTAATATTTTTATTGTTATTAATATTAATGGCTTATAAGAAAGTCATATTATTTAGTACAATGACTATTTATTATGTAGACTGACATGAGGAATTTGTCAACCATTGTCTTGCTGTTAAAAAATTCTAACATACTTAAACCAAAGATGGAATAAAAGAAAGTAGAGCAAATTAAATTAGCTATCGATACTATCATCTAAAATACTCTCGTATCTCTATAACCCACATAGCTCTCCATATAAAGATTAATGATATTTCTGTAACTACTTATTAGTATTTTAAATCCAACAAAGGTCTGATCAAAACTGCCAAACTTCAATCAGCCATCAAGTTATTCAGTAAAATTGTTATCACAAAAACAGTTTTGAAAGTAATTATATGGATAACTGTTATTAATTTTTTTATTAATGTTTTATGTATAAATTTCGCGAATGACGCATAAATTAAAGCAATTCCGCAGTTTTTCTCACGACAATAGCCTAGTGTATAGAAAAACATGTTGGAAAATTACCACTTATTGTCACGAAGTCTACTATCAGTACAGAGGTTTGTGGGAAACGACCATTGTTCTACTATTGCATCGATATCACTTTCAGTTTCAATACATGAAAACTTAAACTAATTCATCCAATCTATGCGTTGCTAAAGTTAAAATTCGATAACTGAAAGTTCGTCTGAATTTAAATTTAGTTTTATTTAAAGTTTTTGACCATTGGTAAATTGGTATAGATATTTGACTAACCGGTAACGCTACTACTTATACGGATAATGACAGTAAAAAATATTTAAATCTTGATTAGCAAGCTGTAGATCAAAACAACTTAAGAGACGTGTGATAAATAGCAAACTGCGCACTTCCATGACGTCATGACACACCCACCTTAAGCTATACTTCTATACATTACCATATATTTATATCAAAATCATTGATCATTAGATTATAACCTTGTGAAATATCTGTAGTCTTTTGCATATTGAACTTATTTAAATCCCTTCCATACGATTCCATACCAGTCCTATA
Source organism: Lerema accius (assembly GCA_001278395.1). Classification (NCBI taxonomy): domain Eukaryota; kingdom Metazoa; phylum Arthropoda; class Insecta; order Lepidoptera; family Hesperiidae; genus Lerema; species Lerema accius. The sequence goes on along the minus strand of LGAG01000980.1, from coordinate 55,209 downwards.
CTTATCAGTGTCAATAATAATAATAAGAAGACCTAATTAATCATCACTAGACCCATTAGAATCAGTAATTACCAGACCAAATCTTTTAATGCCATCTCTTCCTTCTTCTTTTGTATTTAGTATAAAGAGCTCAATAACAAGGTAAACCACGGCTTGTAACTATGGAAATTACTAGTGTAAATGAATTCTACTATTTGCTCAACAGTTTAGTGCTGTGACGTTCTTACTTTCATTTTGCGTTCGTTGCCGCTTTAGTTCTTGTTAATTTTTTTCGTATTATTTAAAACTGGACTATGTGTAATGATTAATATCAAAACCTTTTATAGTAAAAGCATCGGGATCGTGATCTACAACTCCGAAAGTTGTTCATAAGTGACAATGTTCACTACGCATGTTGAAATGCTTTGACGATTGGTCCTTGGAAGATTAACTGGTATTGCGAGCTATAAATTGTGTTCGCAACGTTTGTCTGGCCACACACTCATGCTTCGTTCATTATTGGATAGTTGCGATTAGAACTATCAATATTATAGGTGTTGTCGTCATTAAATCTTGGACATTTAAAATAAGTTCTATATTTGCTTTTGGGTACTCTATCAATTTTACGGACGACGTTATTGCCATTCATTCTTATATTTATTTATAAAATTTCATAATGAACATTTTGATTACGTGTACACTTATGACGTGGATGTCCTCAATGTCTTCACTCAAGATGTCACGTGTTTCCTCCATAATACCTGGTAATTTAACTTAGCATACATTTCCATGTTAATGTTTTAAGCCTTATGCAACAGGAACTTGCGTGAGGTTTGGAATAATAAAAGTCTTTTATAAGTAAGTTCTGTTTTTGAACAGAATTTGTATCTAGAAATAGCTTCAAATAAGTCAAATGTCTGTTAAGTGTCTTGTTCAAGAGTCACCTAACGTAAAATGCACTAAGATCATAGAGATTAAGTAAATTCTGAGAAGATTTAAATTCTGAAATTAAACATAATACCTCTGTAATTTTGTCTATGGCTCCTGTATATTCGGTAACTTTAGAAACTCCTTGACACCAAAAAAAGCAGGTTATGTTACATCATCATTTACAAAAGTACCTAAACCCAATTGCGTGTGACAGACAAATCAAACCAAAATGTTAATAATTCTTCGAAGCCTGATGGAAAATAATAAGATTGAAAAAACCTCATAGCTACAGAAACAAGGCTACAAAATTGTATGTTCAAATCAGTATAATCTGTTACACTGTTCGAGACAAATCGATTTGTACAAGCCTTATCCGTGGTTGAAATTATCGATAAACGTTATAAATAAATTAATACATATTGCCTGACAACGGCTGTGCCTCTTGTGGTATTGAGTCAATATCTAGAACTGGTTTATCCACGTAATGTGCCTACGCATTCGGTCGGTCAATATACGAATAACCGACCGATTTACATAGACCAAGTTTATCGCAATAATATACTTGGCCATCCGTCCTTTTGCAAACGTTGCTTATAAATCCTGCCGAGGTTTCAAAAGGAATGTGATCACGCCACCGCTTACCATTATTTACGCATAAAATATGTGAAGGATTGTAGTAAAGGTTTCTTATATATTTACTCATTTGTACCCCTATATATCTCATAGCTTGAAGCTATAGAATACCTTGTTCAATAATTCTATTGGAAAGGCACATTATTTTGAGTGGTATTTAATAAATCTTATCGTCATTTTCTATTTTGATTCAAATTTCCAATGAAAAGGTCCTCACGATTTTGTCGTGCTGAGCAATATCTTATTAAAGTTACAAGTGTTCTAACAACAATTACTCTGAAACCGCCTTCAATTATGGATAATTTCCTTTGCAAATTGTGAATAAATTCTGGCAGCAGGCTAAATTAAATGATAAACGGAGAACAATTACCTACTGTTTTAACTCAATAAAGGAGACAAATTATTAGGTATCATCATTTAGACCATGACGTCTGGTAAACGCAATATTTGTACCTAGACAAATAAATACATTAAGAAGGAAGAAAAAATAAGTAACATTTTCCTAACTCAATACAAAATGAAAAAGAATATTTCTAAAGAATAATACAAGTCTTTACAATTTTAGCCTATCTAGCCACGCGCTATTTCAAAATTTAAGTAGACATATACTATACAGATATCAAAATCAACACCAAATAACGTTTCCACGTTTTAATACAATCTCTCTAATTCAACAGCGGTGGAGTGTAAAGTTCCTTTTCCTTCTCTTGAGTTATGAGAGGCTGTGTCTGTCTGCAACAGCTAATGGATTTTAACCAACTGCGTTAACGGTAACTTTAATAACGGAAGAGACATGGTTGTTTACTCGTTCATTGTTGCTGGTCGGTAATTTAATTGGAAAAGGGAAATAGAATGGAAAGTGCTGAACCGTGTAGCAGGACGAACTTGTACAATACTAATTACTCCTTCCTGTTGCGAAACAAGTTAAATGTGATAAGGAAATTGTCTGGTTTAGACGAAATTATGGCACTGTGAATTAGTGTGGTTTATTAAGAATTGTTATTGATGAAATATATGGCAGCAATCAGGATATAAGCAGTGATAGCTTGGTGGTTTTAGAGTTCCTCTCCTAACGTTAACTATCACTTGCTTAGGTGAAGGAAATCTATCCTGAGAGTTGTCTATAAAGTTGTTTAAAGTATATGAAGTCTGCCGATCCGCAACTGAACCAAATAGGCCACTATGGTATGTATTCCTGCTATTGTGAGAGAAGACCCGAGCCCTGCAGTGGGACTGTTATAGAATGCGATGATGATGATGATGAATCAAGATATTGTTCTATTTATAAACTTTAATCTACTCTGGAACCAAAAGATATTCGATTATACTATTAAATTAAAAATTGTGTATTAACTCTTATCTACCAATTTCCATGTTAGCTGTCAAGACTTGTAGAATTAGCCACTCAGATTAAATTGGTATAGCTAATAACATAAAATGCGAAACGGATGGACAACAAAGACGTCATAATAAATTATGAACTTGTGTCAACGTGTTCGCCGTCAATGGCTTTAATACTTCATAATTATATGTGACACCTATTAAAATCTTTGTAACGACAAATGACATGACCGTAGAAGTCGATTAATGTCAGAACAATCCTATTATTCTCATAGATAATTGACATCACAATGTCATAAACAACTTGAGAATAAGTGTAAATTCACTTCGAATAAAATTTAAAGAGAAATAGATCCCAAAAGCTCTCACACTTCAGCCAGGGTTGCGAATGAGGCTACAGGGTCGTCAACATCAACCAATTGTAATCTAGAACCGAAACAATTGCTCGTTACCGCTCTACAAGGATAACCGTCTCACATAATAGGAGGGAAAGTATGAAAGGAAACAGTTTCTCTCGAAGTCGAAACTCGTCAGTCATTATACATCGACAGATCAACAGTAAAAGAAGTAATCGCCATTGTTTAAATAGACTGATCTATCTTTGCTTTGAATTGTATGCAGATGCGATTTAAATTCATTCATTAAATGCCTATTATTGAAACTGAAAGTCGACCCAGAAATCTACGAGAAATCGGTGAGCAAAAAACAAGAAGCGACGAACCTTTGTCGTTTTGGAAGTCTGTCAATTGTTTTTTCCAACGCTCTAGCTCGTATCATTTGGAAGATAATAAGTTTCTTAATGAGTTCCGCTGACATTATGTTCATTGTGACGACATCGAACACGCTTGTATTTAAACAGCTGTTTAAAGAACCAAACTTTAAATGCATTTTATATAGTAACATAGTAATCTATTATATTAATACGTAAAGAGTCCGACGTCCGGTTATGTTTTCAAAATAATGCAGGCACGTACGAGTTTGGAATTTGGTACCCTTAAAGTTTATAAGCAGAAATAGTGCACGAAACTGAATTGTATACTAATATAAATTAAAAGTATATTTTATTTAGAAAATAATAAAAAATGCCTCCTTGAGGGACCTCAGAACAAATATGTAATCAGTAGGGATGGTCATACATTGTAATATACAGTTATATGTAGATTTTTAAAAGAATAATTATACATTATATCTTGGTACCTTCAGAATTCTTGCCATTACACCGACGACGTACTGAACGGTTTTAGTATAAATATAAAATTCTCAACATACGAAGACTTCTTCTTCTAGAAGTTGTCGTTGAAGAAGAAGTCTTGGTAAGTTTTTCTTACCTTAGTTTGTTATTAATAAAGCTCAAGGTAAAGGCAGGTGTGTCTTACACCTGTCTTATGTTTGTATTTTATTGTATCCATCGTGTTAATACAATTGCGCTTACCATGATCCAAGTGCGACCTCTTTTTATCATTAATTAATATCTGGTACATCGAATTACCATCTTATAAGCTAGGTTGGCCATTGTAATCTAATTTTTGTAGAGGTTCTATGATAAAATAAATGTTTCTTCTTCATTTGAAAATACACACATAATTTATTTTAGCTAGCCGAAATTGTGGTCTTTTTACTAGATTAAGGTCCATCGTCTGCTTGTTTATCAGCTACGAGTATATCAAGTAAAAAAGCGATCAAACTTGATTCTATACTAAAAATAGTATCACACTTAAGTGGTACGTGGGATCCTAATGTAAAAATAATCGTTAAATTCATTAGTCTAAATAACTTAGTAGACCATGTCAAGTTGATAGATATACCGACCGATGTAACAAACAGCTTGTGCTACACGCAACGCTCTCAAGGTTTATTTAATTTGCGAGCATGAAGCCTGATCACTGCGTAATAAATAAAGTAACAATAACAAGACAAGCGACTGCGATGAAAATATGGGCCAAGTTCAGGATTGACGCCCATGACAGTCGGTTGATGGCTGACGTTGATTCGTAGAAGGATAGAACAATTAGAAACAGAGATACTACCGATAAAAATTCTCTACTAGAAGAAGGTATGTTACATATTAAAATATTATAAGAAACAGTTAAGAAAGAAGAAAAACAAACCCTAGATTACATAGTTACTAAAAAAGGATTTGGTTTACTCCCAAGTTTTCCTATCTTTAGTATCATGATTACATGATTAGACAAACAATAATAGTAAAGTACGCAAACTATGGGAAAACTAAATTATTTAGTCAAATATTATGCCACACGTAACAGGCTTTGTGTAATATAGTTGAATGTAAGAGTATGCAAACAAAATATATTTTAGCCTATCTAAAGATAGTAACGACCGTTTTAATAAGAGTAAAACAGTCGCTTTTGGGCCTAAATGAAGAAAAGTAATCATAACCGATACTTTGACAGTAAATGATGGGAATCACTCGTAATGGTTTGTAACAAAAAAAAAATGAAATCGACAAGCAAATATGAAATTAAATGAGTACTCTAAAGTGTGTCTGCATACTTTTACTCTATGACCTGGCTGTGAATTTGAGTTACATTGCTGTAATACTATACAATACAAAGAAGTGGCTCCATTCGATATAAGCAATGTATTCTAAACAGTTAGACTATAGTTGTATTCAATTTTTTGCTCACTATGCGCCACTTTCTCTTTACATTCGTCATCTGTATCTATAAGTACGTTAAGAGTAAAAGTGGGAAATTGGACGAAGGTAAATACAGTATTATCCGTATATGTGTAAGGAAATTGTTTTGCAATCATTGCAAATGATTTTCTCATTCTGTTCCAAATAATGTTTCTGTCCACGCTAAACATGAGTAGCTAAAAGTTTAAAATAAATGATGTGTTCTTAATACCTAATATGAAATATGTAGCTCAAAACTTCTTACGGTTTTAAAAGACATCTAATTTATTTGAAAAACCTGAGAATATAGTATAGAAGAGAATATTGTAACTACATAGTAACTTTCTATAACACATCATTAATAGAGTTGAAATTCAAAGAAGATAGGAGACACCCAAAGACTTACTGTTCGAATTGTTTTAAAAGTTGTGCCATACCTGAAAACAAAGAAAAATTCGTAAGTCATTTAGTGATCGTTTTCATTAAACTTTCTTATGGTAAAGGTTTAGAAATGTACGGGGCTTTGGGCTATCTTAATAGTATCAAAATTGACGATAGTTGTAAAATTCAACTCTGTAATAAAAGAGATGTTAAGATCAACAAGCACATCACTATATCAATTCTGGTTATTGATTTATTGATCGACAACGAAATGTTAAAACATGACATCATCATTTATAAATATAAATATGATATACGTTCTATTATAAGTACGTAAACGAACCGTCATGTTTCTACGAAAAATAAAAGAGTCTGATCACGAGAAAATGGTTTTCCCATAGCCGTTTTAAGACATGTATTGGCACACACTAATTTGGTATCTTTTCTTCATATTATATGTTTGCATCGGTTATTTCCTAAAACATTGTTAATTTTAGCCCTAAATATGATTTCTCGCGCTCTCTTTCAGTTTTCAATTTCTAGGCCTCCGTGTGGTTTTCTTCCGCATTATTTGCTTTATATCCAGCAACCTTATCATGTATTGTGAATACATGATCATAGCTTGTTGCAACAGGTGTGAGTAATGTAGGACGAGTCTTATCTTGCACCTAACTAGTCCATTGTTACATTACAGCCTTATTGCAATGCCATAGGGGCTGATTTCCTATCAATATTTAATTCATTCTTAGTACAAAACAAAGAGTAAATTGCGTAAGAGTTCTCTTAGTCAAGAGAATAGGTCATGTATGTTTTATCTGTTACCGTGTGGTTTAATAAATTGCTCTTTCGAAATCGCCTAAAGCTCTTTGATTTCTATTGTCTCATGGATATGAATTTAGGCTAGCCATAAACGAACAGCTTATAGCAACCGACGCCAGATCAGTTCATTCAATCACATAAGCTGTCTGATTGATGCTGCTGGCAGCAACTGCCTAAAGCAGTCAGTCTATGGGCAGCCGTAGATTTTGTAAGTCGTTACTTTAAATTTAAATTTTGCTTCATCTATTGGATTCATCTACTCTTGGATCAATCTTATGATAAAGTAAAATGAATTTAGCTTATGATAAGTCTAATATACATACTACACTACATTTATTCAGAGCGAATTGAAATCACCGATGTTGGCGAATTCATTTTATTACTGGGCTATTATTGCTTAAGGTAAAATGTACAGTTTCTTTTATACGCCAATTTTAATGTTTTTCATACCCGACTGATCACTGAAAAGATTAAAAATATCAAAATTTCTGAACTCTCACAAAGCCAAAATTAACTAAACCCAACTTTAACTGTTCTTCTGAACATAATACCAGTTCATAACAAACTATAATTTTCAACCATCAAGTTCTAATTGAGACAGGCACGTAAAATTTAATCGTCAATTTTAATAATATAATTAGCCGAGTTACGAAGAGTTCATAATCCAACTTTGTCACATTTCAATTTCCTACAAATTATACTTAATTGTACGTTCAACAATGAACTGTATAAAATGGCTCCACTTGTTCCCACGAGGACGACACGAAGTTCATAGTGCCATTAAATTTAATGAGAATCTCAAGAACAGCCGCAACTACGTTATAAAAATTAGCTTTGTAACAGGTAACAGTTAAATTACTAGCACATAATGAATGAAAGAATAGCAAAAACCCAATTGCAAAAAAATGGGATTATAATTTTAAAAAGCCTATATCACTTCTACAATGACGACAAATTATTGATACCTCATATGTTGCAAACCGTCAAACCGTAAACGCTGTAAAGCGTACCAAAGAAATGGACATACATACGCTCAAAAAACAATTCTATTTCAATCGGGTAAAACTGTTGATAAGAGAGAAGATTTATAAGGATGAAGAGTGTGTAAAAAATGATATGGTACAAAATTTATCATCTAGACAGCATTACCTTCGAGTTACGATTTTGAATAACTTTGCCGAGTCCTTCACACTACAACTACTTATTATATCTAATCAAGCCTTTGACGATGAGTAGGCACGGAAGATGAACTACTCGTATAATAATAGATTGCCTACAAGTGGGATGGCTACTGTGCATAAATTACTTCAAATGATATAGGGCCACTTAGTACCATTCATTGCTATCTATCATAAGCAAGTAATTGTATTCTGATTTGCGGTTTTCATTATACTACCGTTGACAGTATGCGTATTGTGAACGCCACATGATTATTGTATGTTCTCGACACGAACATACCGTCGAAGGATCGGTCACTATCCTAGTTAACTTTCACGCCATTGTCATCTCACCGTATAAGTTACAACGACCAAATTCGCGTGAGCTTCCTTACAATCGTCGCATCGAAGGTCTCTCAAGACATTATTGCACAATTATAGGTCTCGCTATTTACGTAACAGCCATGTAATGGGACATGGCCTGAATGCATACAATAAAAGTGCGTTAATCCGACTAGGACATGATCAGAATTTTTTAAATTTACCTCTTGACATTTCTGTACGTGTTTCGAAAGAATTCCTTGCATAATTTCCTATACGCGTGGCAACGTTGTGATCTAGTTGACTAAGAATTCACCGCGTATCTTCATCTTATGCAACCTTTAGTGCATAGAAACAGGAAAAATACTAGTTAATGAACTTGAAAATATCAGTATTGAGGTCATTACTAAAACAAAAGGAAAAGTCCAAAGAACAGAATACGGTCATGACATTAATGTCTTCTGTATATGTTTCGTGACCAAAACCTTTTAAATTCTACTACTTCCTAATAAAGAGGTTGTTAAGAGACAAAACTTGACCTGACATAAATAAACTAAGGATAATGAAGTTCGTTCCACTTTTAAGATAGTAGCAGAAGTCCTATTAAGATAATGACAGTGTGGCAAAGAAATACTTAACCGACATATGACGGAAATTTATGAATGTTATAACGATAAATGTCCGTAAACAATAGATAGTGTTTTAAATAACTTTATTATCGAAAGACTGAATAACGGAATTAATTAGAGCAGAAGAAATCTAACCACGCTTTTTAAAAACCGTGTTACTGTAGATACTGTTATCAAATTTAAGGTTGAATCTAACTCCAAACGTATATTTGTGTTGTAAGGATAAAATTAGAAGTGTAGAAAAACCTAGTAAGTAAAGTAGGAGAGTATAATAAAAAGATGTATAAGCCTATGTTACTCTCATAATGCAGATGGATAAACCGTGAAAGAAAAACCGTGTTACTGTAGATACTGTTATCAAATTTAAGGTTGAATCTAACTCCAAACGTATATTTGTGTTGTAAGGATAAAATTAGAAGTGTAGAAAAACCTAGTAAGTAAAGTAGGAGAGTATAATAAAAAGATGTATAAGCCTATGTTACTCTCATAATGCAGATGGATAAAATTAAACCTCTTATATTGAAATCCGTTAAGCTGTTTATGCTGTAGAGAAAAGATCACCCTTTTCCTAGCATAGGTAAAACAGACTATTTTACGTCTTTAAAGCATTCCTATTACAATGACGGTAAAATAACATCTGCATGATGATGACATTTCAACTGGCAAATGATAGCATCTTCCCCTGCGTGCTATAACAGACGAAAAGGAGGGTGCTCAGCCGAGCATGCAGGTAACATATACGATAGTAGTAAGAATGGAACATTGTAATACAATATGAGTCAGAAGTAAAAGGAAGTCGACGGAAATGTGAAGATCAACCTACATCTTAATAAGGATAAACCTTTCGATAAAAGTATTCAAAAAAAGGGCCAAACAGAACCATGTATGACTGACTGAATTGGTGGAGTAATACGCGAAGGCTTCAACTTTTGGTTAATTTTTTAACAGTAATCACGTACGAATTTGAGATTTGACCTAGTTAAAATTTACAGCGCGAAGAAGTGCACAATGCTAAAGTAATTATATTTATGTAACAAATAATTTTAAATATATATGTTTTGAATTTAATTCTAAATTCACACACATTGTTTTCTTTCGTTCGTTTTACGAATAGACAAAAGATGGAAGGCTCCGTTTATAAATTGTTGACTTTGACAATGAAATCTTGAAACTACGAGAAGGTATATCGAACGAGACTATAATATACTGTTAAGCAAAATGAGTCAGGATCGAATTTTACCCACAAAATGAATTCTTCAATATGAGGAAAAAAAATTTCCTGTTGATATAAGAAAAAAAATTCGTTACTAGGTAAAACATATTTTGAGGCCATCGCATCGTTTGCTCATCGGAGTTCTAGTAACAGTGCAAATGGCTTCATTGAATCGGATTTCGCAATACCAAGTACAGTACGTCCTTGTTAGTAATCTTTGCTGTTAATTTCTCTCCGTCATCGGCCTCATTCACTACGTTGAAATTTTATATATTTGTTGGAACTATAATAAGCGACTGCTTGCTTTAAATCATAAAGAAATAGAGTTTGATCTATAAATTGTTCCACCCCTCCCTAATGGTTTCTTTTGCACGGTACATCATTTTATTAAGCAGTCTTGTTTTGTAAGCTTTGTGATAAAAAAAGGAGTAGTAAAATATTAGACATTACGGTTACAATAAACCTTATCTATTAAACTTTTGAAACGCCTCGTTCAATGTGTGGGTTTATAAATGACCCAACGAATCTGACATATTGCTACATAAAGTCGATTGGGGTCGCTGGCTTTGAGCTTGACACATATTGAAACTACCGTCGCCAATCTACTGTTATTATGCTAAGACGCAAAAAAGCTAATTTATCAATTCTGTTTAAGACATGATCTTTTCTTGGAATTACTTAATACCCTTGTTTTAAGCTTACAATTTTCCTTAACAACAGGCGTTACAGGCAAATGAACTCATACAAGTCTGATCATCATTAATTTCATATGTCCGAAAAGAAGAACTAAAATGTTTTAATATCATTGTCTGTGGGTGAATCCTTGTTATGAAAAACCCCATTCCCTAGTTCGTCCGATACCAAAGAAAGTAATTCTTATTTTTATATATTTTGTGTAAGATGACATAATATCTTTAAAGATCCATCGAAACTTACAAACAACAGAAAAAAAATCAGACCTCGCTTTTAACTTAAAGAGATTGACACAACATCCTTAAGTGAATCAAAGATGTAACAATTACAGAACAAGATTATGGGACCAATTGTAATTCCTCAACCGATGTTAACTGGTGACGATTACACCGTAATATCTCCTTTAATCAAGGCATTTAAGGTGCAAATTACGTTGTCAGAGATAAGAGAAATGTGTACGTGTATTTCTGCTCGTGCTCACCGTTACTCAGAGAGTCGCCAGCTATTTTTGGACCTCAGAACCTGTAGGGCAAGTCCATGTTAAGTTTTACAGCCTTCTCGGAGCACCAACAGACATATCCTATTTTGGAAAACTCCATTTATGATTGCTTCTCTAAGACTTTACACTAATCCTCTCAACCTTCTGTTGTTTTTCAAACCTTGCAATATTCTTCAGATAAGTCTGTTTTATTCGAGCATTTAAGAAAATTAATAGATATCCTAATTATTGCAATTACAATATTGCAGTTATTAAAAAATCTAATATACATGCAGTTAGTAACTATTGGTAATAGTAGGTCAAAAGAGAACGCATGTACACAAGTTAATACAAGAGCCGATGAAACGAAAGCTCGTGCCAACTTTCTTTGGTAAACATCAAATTCTGCCAAATCATGAGCAAAATCCGCATTGCCGATTATTTTGTAATTACCAGTTAACCTTGTAGGGTCAAACTTTTACTCATGACACAATATTTTCTAATCTGCCTTAATCTGTCATTGTATCAAATTAGATGTTTAAAGTAAAAGTTTATTATTGCAGTAAATATTATAATTACTTTTCATCTTGTGTAAATTCGTATCTCTTTTCCAAACAATCTTTAAAATTTAAATTAATCGTGACGAAGACTAATAAGTAAAACAGTTATTATAATAACTATAAAATATGACGCCATACGTTGGGTATGTTAATATCCTTGAATTCTAGAACTTATCCTTGAATTAAACAAAATAGATACCTTATACATATAATTGTATTACCTTCTCTTTACTCGATCACGCTTTGCGATTTACTTGACATTGATAAATTTAACAAAATGCCACTTGCAAAAGAGTAAGTTACCTTTTACGCGAATATCATGTTTTCCAATTCACAGTAACGTCGTATGGTATCGTCAGCAGTAATGTAAACAAAATTTGATTTCATATGAATTCGATTTAGGTTTTAAAAATCCTTTTAGATACCAAGTAGTAAATAACTAATTAAATAAATGTTTTACTACAACATATTTTCTGTTTAGTAGATTGGACTGTAGTTTACTATTGGCTAATTCCTAGACTTCACATACCCGTGCTAATAAGTAATCTTGTCCAAACTTATTTACCCTGTTCATCAAAGAGTACCAACTGGCCTTGCTTTGTCTACGGCTGAATATAAAATGAGCCAAATTGAATTTTATCACCTTGCAATAAGCGTATTCAAAACGCCGGTTCGAATCCAAGTACCTTGTCTTGTTTGTCTATCGTCTCTATAGCGACCCGCGATATTAAATTGGGCATAAAAACTTAACAGACAAGTTTTGCTCGTCATGTTCTCACCAAAAATACTAACTTCGAAGAATCTTTAGGTGTGGCGAATTGAGCATGAGAACTTAACGATTCGTGGTACATTTTGTAAAGTAGTGTACCTATATCACATTTAATACCTTACAATCGTCATCGAAGCAACTGCAGGAATTTGCTCAGATACATAACTCAGATAACCCGAGAACAATTACCATCTATTGAGTAAATTGTTGATGAAAGGAATGATTTGGATCGCTTGTATAACCTGCCAATAATTGGACAGATAACTTCAGTTCGACCAATTGGTGATAATTTGAGGGCATGAAGCATCAATTACTAGTGCATATCAGCAGTTCTGGAAGAATTTACTTCACGCGGCAAGACACGAGGACGTTAGCTGATTAACGACGTAAGCGACGTATGACCACGCAATCTTGTAATGATCAGCCAATGTTACCATTAACAATGGTCGTGATAAAAAGTTCCTCTCTGTCTTAGGTTGAGGGTGTTAATTAGTAGATTGAACTGACCTTCCGCATTACTAACTGTCTGGTTCTAGTTAACCTATTCATGTCCAGACGACCATAGCTGTCTAGCAACTAGATCGCTAATGGGATGCCCAAGATTGCGAGTAATGGATTTAGTGGATGGATAACAAACAAATGAAACTGAAGATGATATCAGAGAATAGGAATGATCGGAGTTTCAGTTGAAGTGAAATTAGATTAGATGTAAAATTTACATTTCAAAATTATTAACCGCATCATTACTATCTATTAAAATAATAAATTAAATTTTTACTGACTTTAACATTTACAATAGCTTTAGAATTCCCTGTGAAATAATAAACGGAAGACGTAAATAAAATATTTGTGTAATTCATTCAATAAATTCGTATAACATTTTCAACAATAAACAATCATTATCGGTTTTTGTTTAATAAGTTTTCTGTTATGAATGTAAATAATAGCAATGAATGCCCAGTAATGAGGATCCACCAGCTAACCAAATAACAACGTAACCTCATGTTATCGCTACACCCTCATAAAGTAAGTCAAGTATGAGTCCTTTTCTATCTACAAGTTAAACTTTAACACTTTATACATACGTGTTTGTTACATCGTCAAGTTCAAACTCTATTCATTATTCGTGGTCACGTCTCCGGTTCCTAGTTTCCACAATTCCACAATTGCCGTCTTTGTGGGTTTTGTATCCGATGCGACAAAGGAAGTCCAAGGGTGTCAACCTCACCGGGCGAATCATATTTCACCCTTCAAAAGGTCACTAACCGATGGCCACAGACAGACCTTCGGCCAGAACAAAGATGTGGATGACAATGAATAGTTGGTAAAAAGTTTTACCTTGTAGAAACAAGAGATGAATATCGCTGAAACAAATATTTTTGTTTGATGCCAAAATTAATTTTATTTCTATTATTGGCTAACTAAATGGAAATATAATAGGAAATCCATTAACCGTCCATATATCCAGAGGCATTATTTTATATTGCCAAGTATTTGCACAGATTAAATGGTTAACGACCAATCACAAAATTTTCAGAAATCACTTTAATTTTTCTATAAACATTATTGCTGTGCATACTCGTAGATATCATTTTTTCAAACCGAAAAAGCTAGAGAAATTCAGCAAATCTACATTATTTCGTACTGCGAGACAAATTTCCTGAAACCATTACTATTCGTACAGCGAAACTAATTCATCAATCATTGATTGGCTTCGGTTTTACGGTGTGAGTGTTAGATACTGATAAGTGCCTTTCTAGGTTTATTATGCATCAATAAATTGAAGCTAAAATCACTGTAGCAGTTTTCCTAGTGAATGTGGAAAAGAAACAGATCGTTGTAGTTATTTTGGTTAGTAAAGACATCATTGCATTTGGGACAAACTACAGGTGCATTTAAATCTCAACAACTAACACTACTTGTATATTTGGCTATAACAATCTCAATATGAATTAGATATCGAAAATGGTTATCGTTTGCTTTAACTTGTAGACATTTAATTACTGTCATGTAGTTAAACTATACAGAGTAAGAAGGTACAGTAATTTTCCTAAAGTATAATCCAATTCATGATAACACAATGTCCAGAGTTGTTGTAGATGAACTTTGTGCGTTATGATGTAATGTTATAGTATTAGACCAAATTAAGCCAAACTAGATAAGAGCACGATAAGCCCGCATGTTGCATTTTAAGGATGATAAAATATCTTATTACCACTATCGCGACAATGCAAAAAGCAGAGGAATTATAACCGGTTTGGCTTTGGACGCTGTGCTCGTCCTTGTCAAAGCCAGTGGCTGTACAGTAATATAGCAACGACCAGACACAATACAAACATGTAAAAATAACAAGTTTATAACGTGGAACTTGCCAGAACGTTTCGACTTTTGACCTTTGTTTCACGACAAGAATATGGAAGAAAATTTCCTCTATTTGAACTCGATTTCACGAACGAAGTAAAAGTGTCATTCTGAAATATGGTTATGTTTGCATTTTACTAATTACTTTAGAATAACCAAGTCATACGATATTAACATTATACCATTAATTTTAAGGATTATCCTTCGAATTAAATTGTCGTCGAATTTTTATACAAGTTGATAATTGAGTGACCAAGGTTTGATTATCAAGATTTTTTAATTTCATTGCCACATTGTACTATATAAATTAAACATGTGCTGTCTCTTATGTAAGCGCATGTTCAGTCACACCACGTTTTCCGTAGACACGATTAGAAGCGCTTCATCTACAAGAACTTTCTATGGTTTCGGCTAAACATGTTGTGTACCTACTTACGAATTACAAAAGGTCTCACCTTGCTTGTTACCTAAACGATTTACTGCACAGTTCATCATACTGGCTGATTTTAAACTATCCAATCAATTTGAATCTCTACTGCACGTTTTCTGTTCTAACTTCCTTTTTCAATTTTTGTTCAAAAAACAGTGATGTAATTTCTTTTGAATAAACAATTAGACGAACCATAGTGATTGTCTACTGCAGTTCTTTTTACATAATCAGATTCAAATATTCAAGATATTTGAAAATTATAAAGTCATTATAGACCCCAATACCTACTTACATCTTCTAGAAAATATTTCAGTAATAAATATAAGCAGTTTTTTTTTTAATATCACTATGAAAAGCCTTACAGCTTGTAATGGTTTACACCCTCAATTGCTCTATTATCGTAAGTAAATCAATTACAGGACCCCTTTCAGTTCCGCATAGCCATGAAGTTCGTTCAAACTGTAAACTTGGAAGGGAGTCGACCGTGTCAAACGCGTCAGTTCCAATACAGCCGACAATATTGTTATTTGCCTATTGTCTATGGCTCGTTTGCTTGACCATTATGTGATTTTAATGGCATTTCCTGGTTGCAACAAACAGGTTTGTACGGCTCTCTGATGGGTTATGTAAACAACTAGAGGTGACTATCATTAGACGACGAAATGTTTACAATGTTAACGTTTTTGTGCTATTCGATTCGGGCTGTTTCATCAGGTTTATTGACACATTCCACTATCGGGATACTAAATATATACGATGTATGTTGCAAATTTACAAGTTGCTACTATTTTACAATTTTCTTCACTGATATCTCACACGTAAGTATCTACATATAACCTACAACTGTCTTTGTAGTATCTGCTCTTTATTTATGGTCTTACAGTTATTCTTTTATAACCAATTTTGATGACATGTTAGCAAAGATAGAAACAATTTGTTTCGGGCCATGATCACGGGCACACGGCAATTTATGGTTTTATTCTGGGTTACTGGTGCGCACCCATCCGCAATTAATTACCCGTCTTATCTAGACGCTAAATCAAGAGATAATTATAAAGATAGATAATTATCTCCCACGTCACATCTCACAGTGCTTTTAATATGAACAAGAGTTGAACGAAAACTATAAAATATTAAAGTAGATTTAATTCAGTAAAAGGCTTCAGATTTTATCCCTTGTAATATTCTCAGTCTCTTTTCTAGAGATTTTTCTGATGAACTCTTTGAGCGTTTGGAGTTCTCTATCAAGTCTAGTTTTGTGTACCCTATTGTCTACTCAGTTTACGAGTACTAATCTGTGATTATTGCTTTTGAATTTCCATTCCCTCAGTTACCTATTTAACTTCTCTACAACTTCAGATACCTCTACAAAGTCATGCATTATCTTTAATCAATTAATCAGCGTCAGCGTCAACATCAGCGCTTACCTTAACATCAATGAGTCGGACAGTGAAAGCGGTGGCGTCAGGCGCAGTCAGTCGCAGCTGACAGGGGGTGTGGGAGGGGGAGGAGTGCGGCTGCACCAGCGCGAGGGCGAGCGCTGCGCCGGCGCCGACACTGCTGCCCACTTCCACCTCCTTTATACTCCCGCATAGTAAGCTGGAGCTGTGGCCTGGAACAATGGATAGTGGCTTGTTAATGGCTGCTCCGAATAAAGCAGAAGCAGCAGTGAATCCTTATAAGTAGTAGTTAAGTTTTTTTATAGTGGTAAAGCAGCAGATGATCAACATGATGATTAGTGGATATAGTTAGCGATGCCTTTTGATATCAAAGGCGTTATGGAAAATACAGAGTGGTGGTATTATCATTATCTTAATACCCGTAAAATAAAAAAATCCAAAAAATATTTGCATCTACGTTACGGATGCCATTCATTTGATTTTCTTCGGTATAATAGAAATTATAGTTATCAATTTACATAGAGTCCTTCCAAAGGACAAAGAAATAAAATTGGTGTTAGATCATAACCTAAACGATATTTTAAATTAAACGACCGGTTTTAAGAACAATCTTTAAAAATCACTTGCCAAACTTGATATGTAAAATCTGTCTTTTATAGTTTCATTGACGGTGAATATCATACGTGTTTTGCGTGATTCACCACCTTATTCGTATCGCATTCGTGTTCCCAACTGACTTCTTTAAAATTAGTGAAACTTCAAGATACTTCACCGTAAGGATAAGGTTTCAAACAAGCCTAGCTAGTAAATAAGCCAATACACTGTTCTAATTTGCCGTTTCTAATATCAAATTCCTTCTTAATTTGATCGAGCATGCATAATGGCTGAACATTGTAATTTATAATTAGTTCCAAGCATCCAAAAATCGATTGTTTGTGTATAAAAGCAATTAGATTAGTTCAATGTAATGTGCCGTGACCGGCGCGGATTCACACGCGGCGTTCGGCGTCAGGCACAGAAATTACTGGAAGTGACGGTACGAAGCTACTTGTATCTGGGTGATACTTATTTAGGAGTTTTTCTTCAGTACTGTGCTTCATCTATTCTACGTAAACTAGGTTTAGCTTTATAAGAGATCTAGGTCTCTACTTTTCTTGGAGAAAGACTACATCAGACATTGGCAAGACTTAATTTTTTACCGGCCTGCACGAGAATAGGTAAATATTTTTGAGCTTATGTATGTATGTTCATTTCTTTGGTCCGTAGATTAGCCCAAACAGCTTCATGTATTTAAAAAAGTGAAGTGTTATAATAAGATTTATTACAGCGCCTCTAAATCAGAAAAAAAAATTAGCATCCTGATTTTTGTTTTTCTTTTCCTTCTTATTAATGGAATGTAGATTGACCCCTTTTGTAGCCTCTGTAGGACGCTAGACACTTCTTTACGTAATGCCTATTAACCTCAAGTGTATTAATTGTCTGCCCCTCATATGTTCCTTACATAATACAAAGAAAATGACAGGGTCTAAGTTTTATTACTCGAATTAAAAGTGTAAGATGAGACGAAATCCATCAACACGTATTATGATGTAATCTGCGTAAATATAGATTTTGGCGGACACGAAGGAATGTCACACTATAATACAGATTTAAGGCTTTATCCAAACATTGGGGACTACATTACAATTT
>LGAG01000980.1:0-25333 GCA_001278395.1 Lerema accius | reverse complement strand
ACATGCTGTTCTATTTTCGTGTGTGTACATTGTTTTGTTGAACGTAATAAAGTTGTAACCGGCATTAGCAAAATTTCGAAAGTGCTTTATGAGAAAAAAGGTTGAGATCCTCTGTTCTATAGTTAGCTCCATAGCTAGCTAGCTCCATAACTCTATGTTAGAATAGCTTCGTTTCCACAAATAATATGTGTATATATAGTAGTATCTATCTAAGTGCTAGTGGCAGATGACCTTACATTTTGTAATTTATTTGGCCATTACTTCAAACCGAATAATTTATGATGATGGTTTCAAGGCAATGCGTTGGTTAAGTTAATGTGATAACGAACACAACTCTATTTCCGGTAATTAAGTATTGAACTAATGAAAAAATTTAATTAAGCAAGTAGGTACACTATTTTATAGTATACAACTATTTAACTTTTTCTGAGGTTAATTAAAATATAGAATCCTGTGGATCTCTAGAATCGACCACAATTTCACTTTCAATCCGCACTGGAGCAGCGTGGTGGAGTAGGCTCTAGGCTTTCTCGTATAAGAGATACCCGTAACTTGTATTTAACTATTTAGCCATCGACACAGGCTACTATAGCAATACAAATTGTAAACAAGTTACATATTCTCCGACTTTATGGTTTTAAGCAAGTCTTTGTGTGTGTGCGTTACCATAGACTTTTCCCGCCTTTTTTAACTGACCCATATTATGTGCTGTCGCGTTGTTATGGTGTCTTTCAAACGAAGCGTTAATTTTGTTATTAATTTTCAAAACGATATCTTTTTTATCTGATTCATGCCGGGGCGGCTCGCTAATATTTTAATTAGGTCAAGGATTAATCAAAAGGAATTTAACTTTTCTGGTTGACTTCATCTTTAGTACAAATGTTTGAATTACATGTTAGTAGCTAGGTAGGTATCTAACACGTTATCCAACGGATTATTTAACGCTAGTAGACAATCAAAAAACCAATGTACTCGGTAAAAAGGCGGTAACAACGTATGTAACAAGCTGGTTACATACACCACATTTTATAACATAGGCACTAGACCAGTGGTTCACAACCTTTTCAATTTCAATACCTGAAAAAAACTGACCTGATAAAGACTGATTTTACCCTGTCTTTAAAATGTTATCAAAACAAACTACAAGTTACCCTTTTCTGATTTTTTTTTATTTTACGATCCTAATATTTAGGTTTTTTGTTACCCCCGTAAAATTACTCAAAAAGCACAGATAAGTACCTATAAATTTATCTATGCTCTATAATTCAGTGTTCTAAAAACTAAATCGAGACTACTTTATATTTGAAGCTGAATTGTAAACTGTGTTCTCAATTGTTTTAATGTAAAGAATAAGGACTAGCTGCTAGGTGTTGAAAATTAAACCTCTGTATTCAATGATTATATATTATACTTCTGTTAATGGTATTTTGGCTACAGTACTTTTTTATGAGTTATTCCGGTCGGATCCTAAAAATCTGATCCCAAAATGGGATCATCTGTTTTCTTAAATTTTACGAAATAGGTAGTCGATTTTTTTGCAACAGGGTATGGAAGTTACATCTACTGGTATATTATTTTTTCAAACAAAATCAATTATAAGTATTTTATAGAGAAGTGATTAAAATTAATTTAGTAGAAGCCTTAAAGTATGTTAAAAAAAATCATAAAATTTTATATAAATTAGGGGATAATTATAATCTCCGATTTTACAATTAGCATAGTTGATAGGTGAATTTTAGTAGGTAAAGCGACGTAAATTTTTATTAAGACAAACTTATCTGTCAGCCAGGAGCACTAAATGAAGAAATATAATTATTAAAAAACAATAATTATTGCTTTTCTTCTTTACAAGGTTAGCAAATAAACTATGATTAATTGCACCCAGTAGGGTACAAACTCGTGTAGCGTGACACAACACATGAGTGTATATTATGTACTTATAGACAGAAAAACTTGTTACAATCACTTTTATAATGCGCAACGAGATCAAGTGGCCACTTGTTTGTATCACACTAAGGACGTGATTTTAAATAAACATTTTATTGGTTGCACGATATGAAAGTAGCTGCGGTTGTAAATAGGTACAAGAATGTGGCGTTTTAAAACCGCATAAATATGTTGCTTAATTTCGTAATCTTTGGTAATTTTATGAAGGTAGTTCATTCATCACTGACTGTTTGTTCAATAGTTTTGACTACTTTAAGTTATCAGGCAATCTGTCTGATGAACGAGTTCATCAGAAAGTATTCGTACTAAATTATATTTTTTATAAAAAAAAGAATGGTCAGTTCTTTGTCATCCCAGCTAACGGTTACCATTTAAGCTGTAATTGCCAATGAATCAGATGAATGTTCAAAGGCACTTTTAAAAACACAAAAGACCTACATTATTAGGAACTACAATATCAAAGACCAGTCACAGACGAAAGTTACTTCTACGAACTCAGAATAAAAAAATCCCTGATGTGTGTTAGGTAAATGTCTCGATTTAATTAATTAGCACGATAATTCTCATATCTCTGAATCTAATCGAGTAACGCAATTTTAAAATCCATGTCCACATACTTGATGCAACTAATGCATTTACATGCAAATATTTGTTTTCTTAGAATACTTGAGTAACATCGGATAATGCTTTGCTCTATCACAACATTGACAATAGATAGTTATCATTACATAATTTAAGTGACAATACGGTTGTACGTAATGTTGATAACGGGGTAATTACACACCCGTAATTGATAGGATGGTGATATGGTTATTTATTATGACACGTGTTTCTTTTCTTTTACTAAGCAACCAAAACATCGATCACTGTTAGTTATTGCCAGTAATTATAGCCTTTTTCCATGGATTACGTTGAAGTGATAGATCATGCTGAGATTAACTGATTCGTTCTGCTGGGTTATAAAATATAATGAAATAATGCGCCGTTACTTATTGCAAGTATGGTAGTTAACCCATGTCCATGCTAAAGTCCAGTTTTTTAGGAAGACTTCGTATTATGACACAACAAAGTTTAATACACACAATACAATTTAAGTTTCATTCAATTGTTTCTGTTTGCTACAATTTATAGCAGATATTAAAGGAATGCTATGCAAGTGTGTGTTTGACGGTTGTATATTAAAAGGTTTAGATCAGTGGTTCTTAACCTTTACAATATCGCTACCCCTGTGACCTGTAAGAAAAACTAATTTTGCCGTGTTTAAAAAGTTATAAAAAAATACCAGTTACTTTTTTTCTGTATTTTTTGTTTTACGATCCTAATAACTAAGTTTTTTGCTAGCCCTTGTAAAATAACTGATTTACCCCCGAGGGGGTAATTACCCCAGGTTAGGAAACCGGGGTTTAGATAGTACTATGTGTACGTACTAAATACATATGAGCAGTAGCGTTTAATAAGATTGCAAAAAAACAAATAGTCATTGTAAAATCGTCTCAAATTTGATTTTAAACAGAAGATTACGTGACTCCTGTTGTTTACATAAGCACTTTGAGGTCACTCGAGTCGGTAATGAACAAGGTAAGCAATTATTTAAGTAGGCATTTATACTTATATAGGTACGTGCACTTTACCTCAGCAACAATATTAACGCAGTTCTATAGAATGAAGTCATATTTAAGAGCTTATTCAGTTTAAGAGTATATTCCCATGTGATAATATTGAAAAAAAAATAACACTACACACTGGATTCCTTATGTAGTGAGTCATGGACAATTCAAAAATAAAGGACACACATCTAAATACAGAATTTATAAATAAATACATCAATAAAAAAAACTGTCTCACTGGAAATCATAGTGGGTCTCATACCTACATAACGGTCAGTTAGGCTTTAATCAAATGCGGGAAAAAAGATGATATTGTGCATGTATACGTTTACTGGTCCCTAAACTGACGCAATGACCTTGTGTAGTTTAAATATCAACGGTTGCCCACCAAATGTTTACTATTTCTGGAATTAAAATTATTTTAATCATTAATCAAAATAATCCCTATATCTAAGTTTGAACTTTGACTTATGTTTTTAGTTAAAAGTTATGTAAATCCAATACAAATTGAATAATTTAAGCAGAGTATGGATGCGATGGAAGTGATTTTCATCATTAAAATAAAACAAAATTAATAACTTTAAACAAAAATTTCCTTCGGTTTCATTAAAAATGTTATTGTGCAATAATTTTTCCATTCCATATTACAAGGTAAGATTAAATATTTACGGCACTTATTGGAGGTAGCGTTAATTTGATAGCAATTAAGATAATCACGAAAACATTTATTTTATTTTGTAAGGATATTTTAAGACTTACCTAATTGGAATGTTTGAAATACTAGAAGAGAAAACACTAGAAATCCTGTTAACATTTTTCTAAAAGTACTACCAACTTGTGCATTCTCGGCTTTACATTAAAAAACAGAACTGTTTGCATTGTGTAGTTTTACAGAAACGAGTTAGGAACACCACTGTTACATTACACACAGTACACTGGCAACAAATACAAACTGTTGAATTTTACACATAATTTTTAAAATAAACAGTTTTCCGAACTGGTACCGCTGTTTCGATATTTGAAATCGGGAGGAAACATATTGGCGCGAAATTCACGCGTGCGCTCGATACGACGCGGCGGGGCGTATGAATGAATTGAATGGACTGTTGACTGTTGGATTTGGAATAGAATGGATTCGTGTCGTGTGGAGGACGGAAACAATTGAGACAGAGCGAGACCGAGAAAACCGACGTCGTTTTGAATTGTGAACGAAATGAGGAGCAGACAGTTCTGTAAAAAGAATTTACCTAGGTACGGTACTTGGAAGGGGTTCACCAGCAGAAATCAATAGCAGATACTTACTGTACAAGACTTACGATACGAATCTCAAAGTTGTTTATGTTTATTGACGAGCCCTTATTTTTTGCCGCTCCTGTTGAAGTTGCCGATTGGCATGTAACAAATTCCTTCCAGCTCAGGACATTATATTGAAGTAATATACTTAGCAGTGTGGACTATTAGATTATCCAAGAACTCATCGACCTTACCTACATTTATCTCTCAAAAATGGGATACCACTTTGAAGCTATGTATTGTGGCGATTGTCGAAGTCGCTGCCGCTACCGTAGTACAATGCCAGAAAAAAAGCACCAAGATAAAAAAAAAGCAGAATTAGGGGGCAGTAGGTACTTGGACTCCATGAATCAAATAGGATATTATTTATGTACATGAGCGAGACTAACTCTATATTGTGCATCTACTCAACAGTTTTCATTTGTTTCATACATTTTATTCTATGAATGGACTGCCATTCACACTGGCTACTGACTTGTGCTACTGACTGAGCCAGAGAATTCAAAAACAGCCGCTCCTATAATAAATATTATAGTTTAAACAAAACCTATAGGTATATAATATTGCATTATCTATGCTTACGTGGGAGTTGATTAGTCTGCGTCACTATAACTGACAGTCAGCTGTTCAAATTACCAAATGTCATAAGTCATAATTAAGTCGTGATAGTCGTGTCAATGTCATATCAGATATCATATCAGAAACATTGTAATTTTATATCCAATTTTATAACAATTTGAAACTGTAAATTTTATTGTATGTAGTTCCAGTGTTGTGTAGTGACGTTAAATCAAACAAACATAATCTTTGCAAACGACTAACAGCTGAATTTACGTGTACTCTATAAATATAACATTGAAATAAAAACATGTAAATCACCAAAGTTTGTGACAATATATTGCTATTATTTTATTTACAAGACAAAGATCAAACGATCTTACTTTATTCCCATTAGATTTAACTATGACTTCTCAGAAAATCATCACCAAAGTTTTTGTAGGATGTTGTTTAAGTTCTTTTTTAATGGAAATATTGATGGCACAGGCACCTTCTAGTGCCAATTTAATAACCTTTCTACAGTTCTTCTTTATATTTCTACAAGGACTCTTCTTTATGAAGTCGAGAGTGGTAAGTTGTTGAATCGATTCATCAGTTTCCATTGTTGGAAAAGTTTTAGTATCTGTAGTGCATGTTTGTTTTATTTTCAGTTTGAGCCGAAAATTCCGCTGAGTCAGTATTTCGTACTAATAAGTTTGTTTTTTGTGACAAGTTTTGCTAATAATTATGTTTATGCTTTGCATGTGCCATCTACCCTGCACATGATAATAAGGTAAGAAGTTTGTAATAACAACAGAACTTATCTCTTCAGGGCTTGCCACTTGACATTAAAACTATGTATCTTCATGTAATGTATTTATTATCACTTAGTCGATGAATTTTAATGATCATATGGGTAACCAATTTAAAATAACAACTATTACATGGCTACATCTCACTATTAACAAGTCAATCAAAAGCTAAAAATAGGCAGAAACTCACAGATTTTTCTCTATGAAATCAATTTTAAAAATACTAGAAAATATAGATTTACAACCCAAAAGGTTTTGCTAAAGAAGCATCAATATAAAGTTCATAACGCTATTTACTTACTGTATTTTATAAAAGCCATCCATATTTACAGATCAGCTTCCTCACCAGCCAGCATGCTGGTCTCATGGTATATGAAGCAGAAGAAACCCAAGTTAAACTCTATAATTGGTTCCGTCCTAATAAGTATTGGTGTAGCCCTTGCTATGTATGGTGGAGCAAAGGTTGTGGATGAAGTGAAAGGCAAATTTGTTTCTTGGTGCCTTGGAGTTGCTATCTTACTATCAACTCTCATAACCGGGGCATTTACTGGTCTTCAGCAGGAGACGCTGTATGCTAAATATGGAAAACATCCTGAAGAGGTAAGAAAATAATAATAAGGAAAATAGCCTAGCCCTAGATGATAGGAAGGTAATATTAATTGAATATTTGTCTCTTTGCCACACTCTATAGAAAATAGCTTGATGGATTATAACATAATAATATGTGGTGTCCTCGGTCATTATGAGAGTGACAGGCTATTTTAAATGTTGATACCAAAATTTTTTGCCCACAGGAATTTTTCTTTTAGTTTTAATGAGTACTAATCTAACATTATTGTAGCTGCTATAAAAACTATTAAATTTGACGTTTTTTTCCAGATGTTATTCTACACTCACACTCTACCACTTCCCCTATTTCTCGGGATATATCCGCAACTGCACAGTACTGCCATGACATTACCTTGGGACATTGGTGTTATAGTTATTATTAATATCATCTCACAATTCTATTGTGCACATTCTGTACACGAATTAGCAACTAAGGAACCCTCAGTAACTGTGACTTTTATATTAACTCTTCGGAAGTTTGTATCTTTATTAATATCGTCTGTAGTTTTTAATAACAATTTGACATTACTGCATATTATAGGAACAATTTTCGTTGTTGTAGGCACATATTATTATTTCGATTTCTTCTCTCAAAGGAAACAAAGGCCTGTTAGTTCTAAAGATAGTTGATATGATAGATCTGGTAAGGAGTATTAAATCATGTTAGAAATCTCATAAATTAGAAATTATTTATTTACTAGGTATACAATACACTATTTTATTTATTGCAATGTGGGCAATATTAATTGAAATTTATTACCTATTGTTGGCTGTTGAATCATGTACAAATTATATTTTCACCATTAGTTTAGATTAAAATGTACTTAGAAATCTGTGATGTTTGATTTCAGTTCAGAATTCTATTATACGTACAGTCACGAGCAAAAATATCTGACCCCCCTTAGGCGTCATAAATATGTAACCCCCCTTAGAAAACTAACTTACCGGTATCCGATTCAGCTGAAATTTTGTATGCATATATTAATGGGATGAAACTACAATATTATTAAGAAAATAAGCTGATCTGATGATGGAGACCGAAGGTGGCCACAGGAACTCCTTTAGCAAATCACACAACCCCATCAAAAATGAACTTGTTTTATTCGTTAAGGCAAGGACAATATTTCTAGACGATTTTCAGGGCTTGTTAAAACAGTACTTTTGGAAGGTCGGACATCATCTAGAAATATTGTACTTGCCAAGACAAATTAAACGAGTCCAATTTCGATGGGGTTGTGTGGTTGTCTTAAGGAGTTCCTATGGCCACCTTCGGTCTCCATCATCAGATCAGCTTAATTTCAAAATAGTATTGTAGTTTTATCTATTAATATATGCATCCAAAATTTCAGCTCAATCGGAAACCGAGAAGTTGGTTTTCAGGGGGGGTCAGATATTTATGCTCGTGACTACATTTCATTTGCTGCAGTTTATTAGTTACCAAAAGTAGTAGAATAGGTTGTGTACTAGGTTGTCGTGAATAAAATTTCAGTTCTTTTAGTCATGAAGTATTTTCTCAAATTATTACTTGGTACTAAACTAGGACTTTAATACGAATACTGTATGTGTAAGCTATAAATAAGGTTGTGTTATTGTTTCGAATATTTTCAGAATGATTTTATAATGTTAGTATCAAAAACTTTTACAATGTTTTAATATTATGTACTATGTTATATTATTATACTTTTACAAGATTATAAATTATTAAGAATATTGTTTTTCTTTTACTTCCCAAACAACAATGTTTATGAAATTCTTAGTATCTTATTTGTAATAATATTAAAGATATTTTTAAAAAGTCCCATTAGGAAGACTTATAACAAGGAAATTATCTGACCAAATTAAGTTAAGCTCTATGATTAATTACTTTGTGCACAGAACACTTCTACAATAACTAATGTGTTTACTTATTTTGGTAATCAGTAAATTAAACAATGTTTAGAATTCGTAAATTTATATTAAGTCAATTCTTAAAAATAGTCTACAATCATGTAGATATACATACAAGCTTCATGTGAATCTAATATGAAATTGTACTATCAACAACTACATTTATATAATACAAATTACAAGATTATGAATACCGAAGCTATCTTTCTAAATTGTAAAGTAGAGATATGAAATATTTGTAACACAAACACACATTTTCACTTAACAACACTAGTTAAAATTTGTCCATTGATCAAGTCCATCAAGTTGCCAGAATGCTGCTCCAATTGATATTAATATCTGGAATAACAAAAGAAATTTGTAAGCATATTATAAATTACTGTTCATGAGTTTTCCTAAAGGTGGTTGAAAATGCTTTTATCATAAATGACAATCATAATAATCATTACACAATTTTCTATCAAAAGAATATAATTTAAAGTCACAGGCAACTAAGAGGTTATATCAATATGCAAATTTCACAGCATTTTCTTGGCTGAAAACGCATCAGGAATCTTTTACCACTTACCTATACTTATAAATACTTACCTATAAATGTATAAATAGCAAAACTAGTCTTGAAAAACACTGAAACTCAAGGTACTGATGAAATTTAGTGTGTTTTTCAGGGTCTTATTCTTATTATCTGTCAATTAAAAATTTTAGAATACTAGCCTGTTTTTGCTGTCGGAGCGGCTTCGGCGTTCGCGGGAGCGTGACCGTCGTACGGACGGGGAGCGACGGCGCACAGACGGGGAGCGGCGGGGCGACCGGGGCGAGTACGACCGGCGCCGGGGACTGCGGCTACGAGACCTGGAGGCAGAGGACACATTAACCCTAGCTTTACTACATGTTCAAAAGTTACAAGACCATTCAAGTATTACCGAGTCTTCAGGTAAAAACTTGGTTATTTTTGCTTACACAGGTAAGGATGATTAATTTAATACTGCTTTCATAATACTTAAAGGCCCCGTTCAATATAAACTGGCATGTAGTCCAAGTGACTGTTGCCAAGAACATCCATAACCAAAGTTTCAATTGAATTTGGTTATAGACTGATATACTACTTCTAAGGAGAACACTTAATTGTTAGTGTAGGATGACCCGGTATACCTACCTATCTCATCTTATATTCAGCCTCATAAGATTGAAAAGTCTTTATCTTACATAATGATAAAAATTTAAAAAAGCTTAACAATAGTGTCATGTCCAAC
The DNA here is from genome assembly GCA_001278395.1 of Lerema accius. Lineage (NCBI taxonomy): Eukaryota > Metazoa > Arthropoda > Insecta > Lepidoptera > Hesperiidae > Lerema > Lerema accius. The sequence goes on along the minus strand of LGAG01000980.1, from coordinate 15,388 downwards.
AGTCTGTTATTCTATTTATCTAGTTCCGACTAGATTAAATTTTTAAATAACTTTGATGGATAACAAACATTCATTTGGACCACATAACAATTGTTAGCAGTAGACCTAGCATTTCATATATTTAGTTAACAATAAACAAAAACTAATACTACATACAGGTAACAGAACAGGTAAGGCAGTGATAAGTATAGGATTCAAAAAGTACCGAGACTTGGTGAGCCTGTAGAGAGCGTCGAACGTTGTGAGGCTGCTGTGAGGCCGAAGGGGGTTGGAATACCGAGGCGGTGACAATTTCAATGTTTGTCTTCCGGCGGATGGAGACTTAGGGCCGGAAGTTTCGAGAACGAACGAACACGCGGAGAGTCGATCCGTTAGTCGTATTCTAGCTCGGTGCTTCGGTGACGGCGGGTGTGTGCAGTCGGTGAAGCGGGGTTGCAAGGACAGTTGGTAAACTATGTGGCTCCCTTCGGTAATTCAGTTTAAAACAGGGTTAAAGGATTAGGTGATGGCGGTCAGGAGGATAGACATGGGGACGCAGGTGGAGACTTCAGCTGCGCGCAGTACAAGTTTGGAGAGTCGATCGCTGAAGTTGAGCGGGATGTTGCGAGCGGCTGTCGCGGATGTCATATTGGTATACAAGCCGTAGTTGTGGTGAAGAGATGTGGTGAGATCGTTGGTGTGTTGGTGGTTTGTTGATAAAATGGACCTGTAAACGTTCCAACACCCACCACATTTAATTTCTTCTCATCAGTATCTAAATCTACTAGTTATACTAAAGCAAAAAAGTTTAGTTTTATTGTTTTAACACTAATTTATTTATGAATGTAATTAAGCAGTTTTAATGCTAAATCTGGCAACGTCATGCTTCAGATTCGCCAGAAATCTTTTAAAATACAGCACTTTTTGATATATTTTACAGAAAAACAAAAAGTGTATAAACATCACAATGAGTTAAGGCAATAAGTAAACAAGTGTTGAGATATGTCATCAATACGATTGTACATCTGTGAAAATCATAGTTACCTGGAGTAGCGGCGATCTCTTCTTGTCCGTCCATTTGACATTTCTACACGGATACGTGTTCCACAGCATCGTCTGTAATTATTTTGACTAATATTAGTCATCATCATCACAACCCATAACTGTCCCACATCTGGGCTTAGGTCTTCTCTTACAGTGTGCGGGGAACAGGACATAGTCCACCACGCTGGCCTAGGGCAGATTGGCAGACTTCACACCTTTAAGAACTTTCTGGAGAACTCTCATGTGAATAGGTTTCCTCACGACCTTCATCATAGCAAGTGATAATAAGCATTTAATATGCACATTACTTTATAGAAGGTGCGTGCCTTGGGTCTGAACCCAGCAACTCCCATCCGAGAGACCAACGTTGAAACCACAAGGCTATCACTACATTAAATTTATGTTAGTCAGATATTATTATGACTAAAAAAGGGATAGATGCAGTAAGTTGTTAATAAAGTTATGGTAAAATTTGTTCCCCATTCTGAGACAAGTTAGATCAATAAAAATCTCACATGTCAGTCTTAGATTGGAGGTACCGTACTCTTGCACACTTATGACTCAAGCGTTTCACATCAAGAATGAAACGGATCTAAGGAGCGTGCTTCATGGTCTTATGTAAAGTAATAGCAAAATTAATAATTATAATTTTTATTAGTAAAAGACTATGTCTGGTAGATAATAAAAAGTAATTCAAGTTTATATGCCTAATCAAAACCTATAACATCTATGTATACTTTCTTAAATTGCTTGATTAATTAATATTCAGATATATTTAGAAAGCTTCAAGGACAAAATCTAGCAAGACAAATCCACACTTGATCAGCGTGGTAAATACTTCTTATATTTGGCTTTAAACTGTCAAAGAGCCCGTCCTAGCAATAAGGCGGTTAGCAACTTAGGAATTGATGATGGTAGTTTACACAAAATAAATGTAGTTATTATTATTTTTTATGATTACTAAAATTGGCCACGCAAGACAACGATAGAAACTCAAGATGGCGGCGAAACACGCTACACTGATAACATGTTTTGGGTTACCTAACTGAATCTGCATAATTTGAAATCGATACTTACGTTCCATCTAAACTGCGTACGGAATCTTCAGCATCCCTCGGATCTTCGAACTCGACAAATGCAAAACCTGGAGGGTTTCTCGCGACCCACACATTTCTGATGTTACCATATTTAGAAAATATTTTCTCGATTTCATACTTTGATGCATTTGTTCCTAAATTTCCTACGTATACTTTGCACGAAAGATCCCATTCTCGGTAGCGAGACATCTGCAAGACAAAGTTTCGTAAAATATATGATTTCTCGCAATGGTTTGCAAGTTTGCATCGCCGCCATATTGGTTGGTGTGCTACGAATTTTACAAGTGTAATACAACTTAGATATTAACTCTCGTACCATTAATAATTGTTACAACAATAAAGCACAATAAATAATTCAAGAATTTGAACACTTCGGTTATAATTTTTAACACATTTACAACTTTAAAACATTCTAATGACACGTAACAATTCACGTTTACAGACAGATCACACCATCCATAGAGTAACTAGATCATACGGTTCATACCACAGACAGATTATACCAAGTATATTGATTGTTCTATCTGGTCTGTGGATCACATATAGACTACCACATTTCCTTATTACCTATATTACTCTGATCTATGCTACCACAGCAGACTACAGTACCGTACATAGGTCAGAGACAGAAGTAAAAGACTAACTGAAAAAAGTAAAGTAAAGTGAATAACTGTGGTGTATAAAGATTTGTTTGTAATATATACTCTATGGACTAGAGGAAGAATAAGTAATGATAAAAATATATACTCTGTGTAGGTTACTTATTTTTCAAGGTTATCGATACGGTTGTCAAAGTTATCAAAAACAGATGTCAAATTATTTACTTTACTTAGCATTTGGCAAACAGTAGAAGTTGGTAGAATGGTTTTCTGGCGAAATCAGGAATTAAAATAATAAGGATCACATTAAAGAAAAATGGATGTCGTAGGTTTATTGAGCAATATTAATGAAAAAACTAACGTGTTCGCAGTGAAAACTTGGACATCGGATTGGTCGTATAGTTTTCAAGACAATCAAGTGAGTAATATTGATTTTTTAGGACCTCCTTTGTGTTCTTAAAGTTTTTGTTAAATTAGATTCAATGGTTACAGTTTTAAATAAAAATTCTTTTGAATAAAATTGAAAGTTCCACGCGGAAGTCGTTCCTTCATTAGGTAATGTTAGTTTTATTATTAGATGCTACTATCCTTGAGTTAAAATCGCAGTCGGTATTCGCTCTTCCTGCATTTTTGTAGTCGAGTATTATTTGGCGAACAATTACTTAAAGTAATTACCTGTAAAAAAATTACCTAAATTCCTTACTTTGCATTTATTTTAAAAGTCAATGTAGTTAAATAAATGCAATTTTCTTACTTTTAAAAAGATTGGTATTAACAGATAAAAAAAAAGTTGTACAGAGATCTAAGAAGAATGTGAAACCTGTTACTGAAATAAGTGTTAAATTACCATTAAAAAAATTGTTATTTCATTTGGAAATTCTTACTTACTGTATAGTATTGAAAATAAAAATTATCCATTATGGTGTAGTTGTACCTTTATCTTACTATATTATGATTCACCCCATAATGCTGCCAGACAAAAGAGATCTTACAAGCATGTTGCACCTATGAATGTACAGCATGTATAATTTTGAAATACCTTGGTATCATTTTACAGTAGCGGGACAGACAGACAGACTGTATAGCTAATAAAAAGGTTCCTCCCAGCTTACTAAGTAACCATTTCAAATACACTTATTTAGTTTGTATAGCTATAGATATTCATGATTTAATTCCACAATCAATAATAATATAACTTATAATACTTAAAAGGTTATGTAGTTAGAAATTTGGAGCGAATAGATATGTACTGGCAAAAATCAGAAAAATTCTAGGCTTTTCTGTGTCATTGGGGCCATGGATAACACATGGACAAAGTATACACCCAGACCGTGAACAGAAAATAGATTAAAAAAAATAAATGCCTACTTGTGTCATTGATACATAAAAATAAAATAAATAATTTTCAATTTAGATTTTTTTTAATATTAAATAATATTTTAGTAACCCTCTTGCATGGAACTGAAGATCCATTGAATGTTGATCCAGCATGATAAACTTTGTGTCATGTGGGTAATTAAATTGTTATTTTATACAGTAAAATAAAGTTTATGAGCCAATTATCATGTTACCTTATAACCCTACAATGTTACCCTTAAAGAAAGCTAGAGTATCCATAACACAAATTTAACTATCAATGTATCTATTAATACCAAAAGCAGGACCATTACCAACCGAGCAGTAAGCTCAGTATCAGTTTTTAAGTAGCTATTAAATTGAGCGCCTGTTAGAAGATAACTGGAAATGTACTAAAAGTGTTTTATTTATAGTTGGAAATTTAAAACAGGCGCGGTTTGTATAGACATTTATTTTGCGCAACATTCGCTGAACGCCGGTGCCATGCGCGCAAACCAAGGATTTCAATCAGCTGTTGACTGTTTAGTTGTTACTGCGACTTCATTGCGATCGGTCTATACTTGATTGTGACAAAATATTTCCGTTTAAAATCGTTTTTACTGACGACTATGTAACTTATTGTAACAGTGAATAAATACTTATCAGTGTCAATATTTTTTCCTGTTTTCTAATAACAAAACGAAAAGGTCAGTGTTTGCGCAAACTGATCAGCTGATTGTCTAGTCTTTATGTTTGATCAATGTTGCAAAAACGTGTTGTAAATCGCAAATTACGAAGATGTAATTTTATAGCAATTGTTGTGGGATATTTGTTGTTTAAGTGTGCAATTTGAATAGTGTTGTAATTGTGCGGTGTATCAGTATGTTGGTTTATGTGGTAAGATCCTTTATGTTATTATGGAAATTTTGCGTACGTGTTTACGACCGAAGAGAAGGTATAAAAAAAATATAGTCACTTATCTCATGATGAACACGAATCCACTGACATGTTGAAATCCTTTAAGCCGTTTAGGCCGGAGAGCGTTACAAAGAAATTAATATACGTAGTACGTACTCTCGAAAAACAAAATACTTCTGACGCAGAAAAAATACTTTTTTCCCAGACTGGTCCATAGTGTGTTTAAATACCCTCTTGGCGACTGCAGTACCCATTCGATCCTGTAGACCTCCAAACCTAAAAAATAAGAAATATAAAAACGAAAAAAATGGGTAAAACGAAATTTAATTCAGTTTTCCTGTGATAGTATAAAATTTTATTAGAATCGAAGCCTTCATTTCTATTTCGGTCGACAACGCGTTTATAGGGTAACTTGGCGACAATGATCACGTATTTTGTCTACAAAGGGGTAATATTATCTTTGAAAATCTAAATTGCATGTAATTTAAAACAAAAACGTAAATAGTATAAAAACGTTGATTTTATACATTTCTTATCAAACTATTGTTGTGTAGAATAAAATCGAGGTTACATTAATTATGCAATTCTTTTTTACTGTGTAATAAATTAGATTGTTAGTATTCGTTGTTATTAAAAATGTGTATTTTCGTAGTGTTTGAACTGAAGATTGTTATCTATTTGCGGAATAGCTATTAACGGAAGTTGAGCACTTTGCCAAATGTAATTAGGGAATTATAAATAGTTTTCGGTAATGTTCCGGATAACCTATTTTGTAACAAAATTGTAATTAATTGGCGCACTTTTAAAACGTTTAACTTAAGAAATTTGATACTATTTAAAAGGTATTGTTAACCCTTCAACAGCTCAACCAATTCCCACTGTAATAGGAACAATAAAAAATGTACTGTATTAATTGTATTTACAGTTGAACTGTAAATTCCGGGGTATTCTGAAACATCGTTATTGTTTCAATACTGTGAATAATTTTATTATCAACAAAGAACAATCCACACTGTAACTGTAAGCAATAACTACGTCATTGTCGCGGAAATGAAGAATACGAGAGTTTTGTTGATAACATACAATCGGTCACATTATTTGAGGGAAATATGGAATTTTAGTCAATAGGACTATTGTTCATCCTTACTGTAAAGACAGTAGGTTCTTTTCAGTGCCTTGTTACACATATAGTATAACCTCCTAGGGTCCCTAAGATGTATTGGGAGATGCGTGGGATAAAATTTAGTAATATATATAGTTTTCCCGAAAACTATCCCCAAGACGATTCCGTAATAATCTTCTGAAGAGCAAGGAATCTCGTTTAATTATTGCAATATGATATGAAATACACGTTTTCATTTAAAATAAAACCGAAAACTGGATAGCATTAAAATGTTTTGACAGTATAGAATTGGAACTCAGTTTTTAAAAGTCGGGATTTATACGAAGAAATCTACTGGTGTGAATAAAACGTCGGGGACTGGAGTATCTCATTAAGCTAGTGCATTCGAAGCGAAAGGAAATGGCAAGGGGTCTGCGAACGTTGGATCAATGGGGAGTGCCGAGGGGGAAACTCTTGGTCCCTTTTAACACAGTGTTTCTGTAACTTAAAGACGTTGCGCAACTTGCAAATATTTAACCAAAGCTCAAGTCAACAACGCTATTATCTAAAAGGTTACAGATTTCTAACATCGAACAAATATCCTGTTATGTAAACGTTTGTTGAAGAAGATTGTTATCCGTAATCACATACAGGGCTATTTACTAATTGTTCGTGTTTGTCGAGTGTGGTTTTGTTGCTTCGTTGGCAATTTTTGTTCATAAAAATGGGTTGCTATCCTATTCATGGTACGTGCTACTGTAATATATGTGAGAGAGTTCTTTAAGTCTTGAGTCCAAAACTCCCTTTGCACTTCATGTGCTCTGTTGAACAAAAGATGAAATCATAGATCCAAGTGCTTGTTTGAGTTCGCTCTTCCGCTCATTTGTCGACTATTGACTAAAATCCAGCTTTGTGGATTTAATGTATGGTTGATACTTGGAGGAGGACTGTTTTAGGACTATAATATTTTAACACTGATTCTTGTTTTGATAGCAGTACAGGTAACTATTTATGATACTACAAGTTGCTAGATATTCACTAAGCCCTACTCCTGTGTCATGGGAGCCATGGTTAACAAAGACTATAATATATCATTAAAATTGTCGTCTCCCTGGTAGTCGAACCTAGGAACCATTGAACGGCGGTCTGGTCTGTTAACTATTGCGCCATACTGGTATAAACCTTGATATAATTTTTCTAGTTACGGTGTTTATGTTACTAAGCACGTCCTACTGTCGATGTCTTTAAGTGTTTCGCAACAGTAGCATTGCAGTCGTACTTGACATTTAGAAACCACTTTTTGAAGGATATTGGTGTTTACAATAATTCTCTAAAAGTCTGTGTCTTATTTATAGATGAAGGATGGTTTAATTGTATAATGGCATAGTCACTAGAGGGTTATATCGTGAAGAAATATATTTGGGACTGATGAGGGTTGACGATTCTTGGTGATAGGTTAAGTTTATGTGCGCGCGTGTGTGAGTGCGTGCGTGTGCCTGCGTGCGTGCGTGCGTGTGTTTGAGTATGGGTTTATTTACTACTATAGTAAGTAACAGTAACTTATGTGGAAAGTTATAATTTTATTCGTAATGGCATACGTTTAGTATTTTTATCTAAAGTCATTGACCGAGTGTGATCATGAGTCGAACAGGTGTTAAAATGTATTGTCTCCATAGTAACATGTGGCACAGAAGTAATAAATATTATTAGTACAGGTTCTATCAAGTACTAAGACAGTATTATAATTTAGATCCTGTAATTAATTTGTTTTGTCAAAACAATCGATCGATATTTTGGTTTCGGTCAATGAACCTGTTGGCAATATATTATCAAATATTAACATTATAATCTAAACGTTATACCCCACGTGTGTATCACGCCGTACACGACATCGTGTGAGCGAACGATAATTTTGTGGTATTGTTTCATAATAACAGTGTTTTTACCTATTTACTGTTTACTTCTTTTTCATTTATTAGTGAATTGTCGTTGTTTATATTTATAAATATTGTGAAAACATATAGGTATTAAAAACCTTTATTAAAAATAATTTTAAAATAAAAATCTAATTCAAAAAAAAAATTAAATGAGTTTTTTTTGTATGAATCGTATTTCATTATTTTAATTTATAATTTAGTTAAAAAAAAAATAATATAGTACGACCAATTTTTTTTCTTTTTTTCTTACGCCCGGCGCCCTGTGGTTTATCTACCTATCTACGTTACCCACAAAAAAGTTTTGTATATTTTTATGTGTTAAGTAAATCAAGGAGCAGAGGTGCTACGTATTTAAATATGTAATTGTTAATATTCATTAAACCAAATTGTACATTTTGTTGTGTAGTTTTATAAGTAAGTTACTGTATAAGTAGTACCTATACTTAATTTAGTTATTTTTGTTTCAGTTACTATGGTCCTTTTGCGGCTGCCTATTAGTATCAGTATTAGTGGTGTTCTTTTATTATTATAAAAGATGGCGGTCAAAAGGTATGTTTGTTTTTTATTTTTTTTCTATGATGATATTAATTTTCTGACTATTACCTAGGTAGCTCTTTATGCCACATACGTACATAACAGTGATATAGTGTAGGAGTGGTATACAATTAAAACATGTCATTGTTGTTATTTTCTTTATAGAAATACGTCATAATGCCTTTTTATTTAAAAAAGTAAATAATATTTGTATAATAATATCCTAGAATGCAGGTCAACTGGCAATCGATATACATATTATACATAATATTATTGGTAGGCAGGTAGTAATAATTTCTGGATATCAGTAAGAATGTAGGAAATCGAGTTGTCCCCTTCATTTTACACATGCCACGATGTTATAAATGCTGATGCATTCTTAAATCAGCTCAAGGCAGTCAACTATTTTATTATCGCGATAAAATAATATCGGGTATACATTTGTATATGAATTAGATATTGAAATGGAGTTAATATGTTTAACACGGAAATAAAGGTCGTAAAGTTTGCTAAATTCATTAGGTATGTTTTTTTTTACATATTGTGTTGGCGAAGACAATAGGTGCGATCCGTACTTACGACGTTATGAATCTAAATATATTCAAGGTGACAACTGTGATAATAATTTCTCACTTACTGATAGTATGTACTTATTTGAAATTCTGTAGTGAAATAAAAAAAGATGTGGCGTAGAATGCGGATACTGCATATATGCAAGTGTAAAACATAAATTTATAGACGCCTATATTTACGTCACGCAAAACTTAATCACGATGAATTTTTTTATGGCAATTTGCATCTACTCAGGATTAAATAGCCGGATTTAATAGCAGGACTAATAGTCTTTTTTGTCTAAGAGAAAGTTCTAAAATATCCAAACCCTGCCGTTGTGGGTTACCTGATATACTTACTAGGGACTAGCAATCCTGTAAATAGCCGTACCTACTCGAGGTTTGTCTAGAAGTTTATAGGTGGCATGCTATGGCGGCACTGCTAGCCTGTTAGCTGTTCTCATGACATTAAAGACTCCGGGATCTTATCTTGATGTACCGATGCCTTCCTTAAAGTCTGTGGCCTTTAGTGGGGTTTCAGACAAGCGTATTTTTCTGCGCGTATACGGTCGTTTCAGCATACGCGCTTACACGCGCGCTGTGATACGCTCTTCAAAAAACCGGGTGCGTAAACTGTCATATTTCGGCGTGTTTGTTTGGACCGGTAATAGCGTCCTGTCAGTATCAACATTGATACGAAGAAAACGCGTCAGCGCTCGTAAAAGTTGCGTGTGAGTCAAAAGACGCGTCTATACGTGCGTAAATGCGCTTCCAAAGCCGAGCTTATACGTGCGTTGAAAACGCTAGTCTGTAACCGCCCTTAAAGTCGCATTACATTATCTTCAGAACTATCAGGCGGTGCTGGGGCGGCGTCTGCAGGCGAGCCCGCGAAGAGGTTCCGCAAACGAGACAAGATGTTGTTCTACGGCAGACGGATGCTGCGTAAAGTGAAGTCAATCTCCAACTCTGGCCAAGGTCGGAAGCGCCGTGCTGTGATGCGATTCGCCAGAAAACTACTTCAGCTGAAGAAGGAGTCTGCCCCTGAACAGCTGAAGGTGAGTCAAGAGTTGCTTTAGGTTAATGTTTGGTTTTAATGGAAATTTGAAGCAAGACTGCAACTGTTCGTGAATTTAAACTCTATATTTTGTGACATAAAGCCGACACTCGTTTGCTGCACTGCACTGATATTTCATAATTACTATATTTGGTGCTCATCAGACTGATGTTTCTTTTCGTAACGAAAAGTCGTCTGAAAGCAGACTTTAAAGTGTTCTCATCTTATAGGTACTTTTGTAATTGCCACGAGAAAAGAAGAAACGTTTTTTGTGTTATAAGCGAATTTTTAAACAACGAGAAGGCCAAATTATTTGCCATTAACTTTTATATCTGGCATCTGCATGACGCAGACTTTACCAATAAGCATTTCGTTGTTTTTAAAATGTGATCAACTTAACATTAACCTAGCCTTAAGTCTACTTCGTCTTCTTCGTCTTCTTTGTCTTCATTCACCATTTCAAGGGAATAGAAACCCGTTAGCAGGATAGTATGAATCGTAACCATCTTCCCCAGGTATTAGAACCACCAGCCGAGTATTTAGAAGAAGATCTAACGAGCGACGATCGAGTGCCTCCCGACGCGTTATACATGCTGCACAGTATCAGGGTGTTCGGACACTTTGAGAAGCCGGTGTTCCTCATGCTGTGCAAACACACAGAGATCCTCAACCTTCCAGCTGGCGCGTTCCTCTTCAAAGTTGGTGAGTACTGCGAGGTCTTTTTGTGATAAAAAAAACGCTAACACACTCATACCCCCGCAGTAGGATTCCCTGTGTCGAGGGTGGCATGGACAACACAAATAACACATCACTAACCCATGACCTGAGAATAAACATTTATCTGTCACTTATACATCCGCCCCGGCCGGGAATCGAACCCGGGACCCCTCGCTTCGCAGGGGTCACTACTAAGTAGGCTACGGGGTCGTCAAATGACGGTGATTGGCGTGACTATGGGCAGTCAATAAAATAATTTGCGCTTATCGTAGCGCAACATACAATAAAATCATGTTATGGATAACGTAAATATTGCTGTTATCATTTATTTACGTCTACTGCAAGTCATGGTTGTATAATAGATTGTAATACTAATAAAAATATATTTATTATGGCAATTCAAAAAGAGACAGGGGAAGGACTTATTGATTTTTCGTTACATCACGATCTAAATTGAATGCATAATATTGAATCATAAATAACTTGATGAATTCTTCAGAGTCCATTATTGTGATTTTTGTTTAATTTTTATCATGTGTTGCTGTCATTCAGTCAAAGACACAGTCATGTGAATTGTCGGTTACGGAAGCCGCTGATATGTTTGAAGTATTGTTTAAGAGACTCGCAGGTAAATATTAACTGTGATACAGGATATATATTTCCGGTGTAGTACCGACACCGTAGTAAGTTCAGCAAGCAATTTATTTATTGTTGTTAAAAAGTAGTTTTAGCAACTTTTCCGTTTCACTTTAGTTCGGCATTAAATACGTGGAGGGTTCAAATTTGGGTATATTAACAATAATATGAATAATATAATATGACACGAATGACGCCAAGAACCAATAATCTATTGCCAGTTTGATGAGACCGGAAGTTTTATAAAAAAATATATTTCAATTATGATTTCAGTGATCTATTACTAACAGGACTTACTAACTATCTGACTGACTTCCCGATGATCTTAATCAAAGTTTGTTACGATGTCAATGGGTGGAAGGATTGGTGACACTGTCAGCTCATTTGCTAGGTATATCATCATAAAAAAAATCACTGTATCAATAAACCTTAGTCCCTGAATACATGAGGTAATAGATAGAGAGAGACAGGTTATCAACGACTTCGTATGTCTGTCTCAGGTGACACAGACGAGAACGTGTACGTGGTCCAGAACGGGCGTGTGAACGTGTACATCACCAACACGGACGGTAGCAGTCTGTCGCTGAAGGTGGTGCGAGCCGGCGAGAGCGTCACCTCGCTGCTCAGCTTCACCGACGTCTTGACGGTGATATACACTCATCATCATCACCATCATTACTATCATCATCACTAGAACTTGTAACTTTCCCACTGCTAGGCTCGGGTGTGTACGCACACAGTGTGAGGCACAGGCATTAGAGTGCAATTGTTTTGACTTTACACACCTAATTATGTACTTGTGGACCACACCTAATTATGTTCTAGTGTGGATTGGCAGACTTCACACACTATCTCTACCCACATTCTCTCACAATGTGAGAGGTACAGGCCATAATCCACCGCGCTGGTCTACTGCGGATAGGTAGACTACACAAACCTTTGAGAACTTTATGAAGAACTTTTAGGTGTGCTGGTTTCCGCATATTTTTGTTCACCGAAGCAAGTGATAATTAGTTTTTTATACGCACGTATTTTTTTGTAAATTAGAGTTGCGGGTCGGGTTCAAACTCGAATAGTAGATAGATGGGGAAGTTTATAAATAACGGATGAAATTTTGAAAACGGCAAAATTTTTGTATAGATATGACGTGTGGAGTTACTTTAGTATGCAATATTTAAAGTTTTTTTTTGTTTTCAGGGTAATTCTCAACCGTACAAGACAGTAAACGCCAAAGCGTTAGAGGACTCTCAAGTTATAAAGCTGCCGATGCGCGCCTTCCAGGAAGTGTTCAAGGAATACCCTGATATATTTGTGCGAGTCATACAAGTAAGTCGATATCTTACAATCGGTATAACTATTAACTGTTATCCCCTGGGAACAATGCCGTATCCCGGGATAAAATGTATCCTAGAACAATCCCCGTTATATTAGCTACGAACGTAATAAGTTTTGTTTTAATCTTATGGATTAAATCTTTATAGATTTTCATGTTCTATCTAACATCTATTTATCCATAATCTTCAGTATGTTACTTAACAGTCAAGAAATTTATTAAAGAAGTCGGATTAATGTTATTTATTTTAATTTTCAGATTATAATGGTTCGTCTACAACGAGTGACATTCACGGCATTGCATCAATATCTTGGTTTGAGTGCTGAGTTGGTTAATCCAGTGAGTACTACGATTTTTTACCCGACTGCATTATGAGGGGAATGTTCATCAAACGTTACATACGTTTGTATGTATGTCTATTTCCCTGGCCCGTTGCTAAGCCCCAACGGCTTCGGCTTTTAACATGTAGGCTGTCATTGGATTTGTTAATTGTGAGTGATGTCTATACAACTAAATAAAATTGAAGTGTCTGTTTTTAATATTAAAATAACCGCCTTTTACTAAATGCATAATATGTATGTATACACGGTACACATACCCAAAAAACTTTTTTTTTAATTTTTGTCTGTCTGTTTGATCCGGCTATTCTTTGAAACGGCTGGTCCGATTTTGACGGGACTTTCACTGGCGGGTAGCTCGAGTTTTTTTGTATTAATTATTACTTGTTCTCATACTATCTGTTATCAAAGATGTTAAAAATATTTTTTTGTATTTTTTTTTTCAAGTTTTTATGTGTATTCAATGAAGTGTGTATCGGAATCATTTTCCATTTTATTGGCCATTTTAGCATACAAGCGAGTATCCTATAACAATGAAGTTTACTAATTTCGTCGGATTTCGTCTACCATTTTATTGGTCCATTTAACTATGTTAAAGGTCTTCTATGTGACTGTAATACATTTTTAATTAATGTTAGTTCATTAATAATATTGATCCATTTTAGTATGTAGGAGCCTTTTTGCTGACATGATTTTTAAATTTCGTCAAATTCATATTTCAATTGGTCAATTCCAGTATGTAACCAAGTTCCATGACCATATAAAATTTTGTCCCTTTCTTTACTATAATGAATTTTTAACTGCTTTGTACACCTCTTCCATAATATTAATCTATTATAATGTGATGTCAAGTGTTTTCCCAACATCCATGAGCTTTTTTCGTTTCAATTATATTGGTCCATTATTATGTATAATTTTTGTTTTAATGAATGAATTATTTATATTTATTTCCAGAAGTTTCTATGTTTATTTCTGTCCCTTTAGAGTAAATCTCACCATGGAAGTGGTTCCCTCCATTCTACTATGTCGAGTGTTAATGATTTTTCACATTTGTTGGTAAGATTTGGTATATTTTGTTTGTTTTATTGCAACTTATTTTGATGAGTGACGGTTATGGGAAAAAAATTATGGCTATCGTTATTAATAGTTATTTATTGTGGTTATTTAGTCGTAATTTCAAGGCCTACTGACTGACTGACTTCTGATATTTGGATAAACTAAGTTAAGCTAACTAATCAATCCACCAAAACGCACTAAATCAGCGTGGATGATGCGTTGGAATATTCTAAGAGCTCTTATGCATGACGTTTATTTAATGCGCGTCTTCTGCGCGTTTACATTCGCGTAATTGTATGAAGCAACTGAATCGCGTTGACAACGCGGTGTCTATCAATACAAACGTGTCGTTAGCGCGTTGAAAAAACGTCTTATGCAAAGGCTGTAAACCTTTGATCTTTATTACAATAGTCATAAGGTGTACAGTTGTCACACTTTTTTCTAGGGTAAAGAGAAACGTCGGCCGGCTACCGTGGCGTCCTCTCCCGGTAAGACTAACAGGATGACGTCAGTTGACAGCAACCCCAACATGCACTCGCCGCACCACCACGACAAGCCAACACCCGAACACATGGTAAGTTTATGTATGTATGTTTGTATGTATGTATGTACACGTTTTTGGTTGATTGTTTTTTGTTTATTTGTGTCTTACATCACTTTTTTAAATTAATAGTGTATATTGTTGCGTTTTTTACGTTATTAATTCTTACGAGTACGTTAGTTAGAAGTGGATGAAATTGATTAAATGTTTAAATTTTGTTACTAACATCTGATTTCACCTAAAACATTTTTTCCTTTTTATCATCAAGACAATACACATGCAACTATCCATCAGAACAATACACTCACATATCGTCTTTTTCAGTTATTTTTCATTTTCATATTCTGTTAGAACAACTAATTATTATGATATCATACTTAATAAAAATGTTGATTGACTGACAGACACGCTACAGCCTAAACGGATAGACTAAGAAGCATGAAACTTGGCACAGAGGTTCCTTCTAGAGTGTAGGGGAGCACTAAGAACGGATTTTTGGAAATTCCCACTTTAAGGGGGGGAAATAGGGGTTGAAAGTTTGTATGAAAATAAAAAAAAAAAGTAATGTAAGCAATTTGCAAATTGGTATTTAGGTTTTTGATACTAAGCTAAGAAAT
>LGAG01000971.1:921038-948333 GCA_001278395.1 Lerema accius | reverse complement strand
TTATTTTTGTATTTGTTGTTATAGCGGCAACGGATATACCTACATAATTTGTGAAAATTTCAGCTCTATAGCTATCACCGTTTATGAGATACAGCCTGGTGACAGACAGACAGACAGGCAGACAGACAGACAGCGGAGGCTTAGTAATAGGGTTCCGTTTTTACCTTTTAGGTACGGAACCCTAAAAAACTGAATATTATTACACACTCATCACCAAAATAGTGTAAAAAGACAGACAAATGACACGCTCATAGATCTAGAACATAAATAATAAAAATAAATTCATCATTCAAATTAAAGCCTCGTTGGGAATCAAACTCAGGACTCACTAAACGGCGCGGTAACCAGTGGGCTAACGCCTAGCTAATACTGTTACCGAGAGCCACTCACACATTACAAATTACAATTTAGTGTCGCGACCTAGACATACAGTTAGAATAGAATAGACATCAATAGTCGTCTATTGACGTGCGCCCGGAGGAAGCGTGGGCGTTATGAAATTTTTAACGCACGTTACAATTTACAACGTGCTGCGTTTCTGGGACAACGGCCGCGTTATTGTTCTAGCTCCTAACTGTTGCTCCCGGCCTGTCCTATTTCCTCGAGGATTTTTACAAATGAAAAATCTCGCTTCACAATTTTTTCAACTTATTCTTCGGCTTTTTAAGACAGGTTGTTTTGATAGGCTGTCTTGTAAATCTTGTAATCTGTAATTTTGCGTACTTAATGTGTTATGGACTTCATTTGCAAGACACAACTAATTAATTCTTACGTGTCTGTAAAAGCACAACAAATTCGTAGTTCAGGAGAGACGAAAGTAACTAGTAGAGCCAGTAATTTTAATAAAAAACATGCTTGCTTAGCTTGCTTTTAACATGCAATGTATTACAGTTTTGTATTACTAACTATACCAAACTTGCTAGATATCAATTCTGTGGGAACACTAGCTTCTCGTATCAGCCGTCAAAACGCAATTTGCCTCCTTGAATTTTGTATTACAAATGATATGGGTAACTTCAAAGCTCAAATGGGCATCTGAATTATTAACAACTTTGTCAGTAACTTCATAAATAAGTTACCTTTGTATATATTTAGAGGTTAGAGACACGTGAAGACCGTAGCCAAGGTGAATTCCCTTTTCGTGCTTCGCTAGAAATACAAATTATTAGATTCATTCATAGAGGTCACTTGTCCATGTGTCCAGCTATTTCCCATAGGTTTAAAAGCAGTTCGATTTTTGCGCTTTGAACTTTCGGTTACGGGGTTGAGAGTCTATAATTGATTGGCTAAAATAATAACCCGTTCGCTTCCTACTACGTTTACTTCAAAATGTTTCTGAGGGACTCTCCAGTGAATTGTTTGACCTACTTGAAACGTTGAGAGCATCTTGTCAACGTCCTTACTCGGATGTTAATAGTTCAGAGCAATTGGAAGTTTAACTAAATGTTTAGGAAGTCTTAACTATATATAAACATTGCTTAGCTGTGTTAGAGAATACTATATCTTGAGCATCGCTTGAATCAGGCGCTAAACAACTCGTCTTGTCCAATTTATCGGCTATAGCTAGCTATTTCATACCTCTTTCTTTTGGCCATGGGATATTGTTAAAAGAAACTTCTTATCCTAAGGATAATGAAACATTTAAATAATCAGAGTTGATAAAGGTTGCACTTGTTCCATTGCATCCTGTGCTTGGTAAATATATTCAACCTCCTGGTTATACAGGCATTGGAACACGCAGAAGGAACTTCAACTTTACACCTAGCTCACGCAAATTACAATGACAAAGTTGAATGCAATTCAAACTTATGCAGTACCTTTGACAATCCGTCTGTCGAGGAACGAGTGGTTTCTGTACTACGACCTCTCGTTGAGCACTGCTGGTTGTTAGACGACTGAAAAACTGTAGGAAACTGCGTTAAATTACACTGCTATTAAAAATATAACCTTTATGTTGGATTAAATAATAAGCATAAACTTATATAATCAGTATTATCTATGATTCATTGTAAAATGTCTGTGTTCGTCCGCTGCTCTATTCTCTGTGTTTCTCTCTCATGCTTTGTCATGTGTGAATTTGTTTGCTTATATTATTGTAATACAATAAATAATTAATATAGGGTTGTATTTGATTCCGTAGTTCGGTTTATTTGCTACACTTTACCCCACCCTGGCTCTAGAAGCATTTGTAAGCTTGTTAAGATTAGAACATTTTGAAATGTTATTTTTTTTACCATGGTAATCCCTATTTAATTGCATCAAAAGAATTAAGGTATTAATAGATACTTTAACTTTTATACTTTTGTGTTTATTTATTTTGGAAAATGTCTATTGAGCAAATTACTTCTCAAACCTTCAATTAAGCTTCATGCCATCCTCTTTCAGTTTTTCCTGTGTTAATATACTTTGAAACCGCAATCTAATTAGTGAAAGAGTTGTGCGAGTCACTTAAATAAGTTTAATTAAGATCACAATACAAATAAAAGTGAAGAAAATTATTTGAATAAATTCAGTTTTTTAAATCCACCGCTTTTATAAAAGTAGATTTAATATCTTTCATAACCTTTAGTCGTCCCACTGCTGGGCTTGGGTCTCCTCTTTTTATAACATCGACTTTCTTTTGCTAAGTACCTAATTGTTACAGGAGCGTTTACGTAATAATTGAATAATTTGTTACTGAGTATAAAACACCGTTGACCTGCTTTTCTAAACGAATATTTGTATGACGACAGAAATTACATTCGCACTATAAGGGGCTAAATGGAATGCCACCTTTACTTATCTTGCGGTATGCGTAAAAAAATTCGTCGTATCTCGACAATGCCCAGAATTGAGGTCCCATCCTTGGGGCATTTTGGGAAGTTTCCTGTAATAGTCCATTTCTGTGAGATCATTAGAGCATTCTTGTCATCTTCCGGCTAAATAGTGGATAGTGAACTACGCAGTATGTACTACATTCTCTCGTCCCTTGGTTAAGTATGAATGAAGTAATTTCTTGCCTTCTGTCTTCGCGCTATATTAAAATTAAATGTTTGAAATTTGAATGATTGTGATGAATTTAGTAAATATTAGATTATCTCCACCAATTTGTAACGAACCAGTCAGCAGTTTTATGTCAGTTTATAAACACCCCATGTAATCGATCGTAATTCTTGTACTTATAGTAAACGAGTTAATTTTTTTTATTCTACACTAGGTTTGTTCTAGCTATGCATACATATAATTTGATACAACTTTTAAATACCATTAATTCTGATTCATAGGTAAGACTTTTTGCGAAGCCTACTACAGAAAAAATCGAGTCTACCACGCAAGCCTTTACCAAACTTGAACGACTGCTATTAGGACTTTTTTGTATTACCAAAGAATAGTAGATAATTATAAGGACTTTTTGTCGACTATGTGTCATCGACCCCGTATCTCAGCCAACACATTGTTCGGTCATGTGACGTCATCAGTATGAGACGCGTCCGACGGATCTTTGAAAGATTAATATCGCCATAAACTCTGATGGGGTAGTTGACTGTAACCGAAATGTGAATTTCATAGTGACTTGGCAGTTGGATTTTGATTTAAAGTAGGATCAGCTTACACTATATTAGCTACACATTAACGATTTAAGGTTAAGTTAAGCATTAAAAGGGGTTCTAATTGCACTTGAATCACAGTCTCAGTTTCGCTCGTAATGTTTTTGCCTTAAATGATTCATGGATGGCGCTAAGAATAGCAATCATTTCCTAATAGAATAAAAGCTGCTGTAATGTTTTCTATAATATTGATCCTATCGATATGCATCTAGATATAATTCATAATATTGTATTGTAATTTTAATAACATAATTACGAAAGCAGTGATAGCCTAGTGGATTGAACAGTGGTCTTTTGAACCGGAGTTCCTGGGTTCCATCCCTGGCACGCACCTCTAAGTTATGTGCGTATTAAAAATTAATTATCACTTGCCTCGATGAGGAAACCTGCACACCTGAGAGTTCTCCATAAAGTTCTCAAAGGTGTGTGTAGTCTACCAATCCGTACTAGGCCAGCGTGGTGGACTATGGCCTATACCCTTCACACTATGAAAGGAGACCTGAGCCCAGCAATGGTACATTTATGGGTTGTGATTATGATGATGATGAATTATATAAGTTATTGTTGAATTACGGTCAGTGACGACTGAGCGCATTTTCTTATGTTATATAATAATTTCTGTATGTACGTCGAAGTTACCCGAAAAAAATACTTACGATATAATAATATGTAATGTAATATTGTAATATTACGATAGGAGAACGCTAGTGAACGATCACACAGGTAATTAATCACGTAACAGCCTCGCACGCCACCTTAACGAAGAAATAGGCATTACAATCCCATTAGCTGGTCTGAAGCCGATTTAGATCAATCTTGGAAAATATAACCACTGATGAATCTATTATTGTGAAACTAGGGCACAACTTCGGACGGGTTACAAGTGTGTGTGTGTGTGTGTGTTTGGGGGATTCTACTAAATTAAGTACTATTTTTATCTGACTGCACGAGAAGGTGGGTAATGTTTTACAAGCTGTATGTATGTATACATCGATTTTTTCGTCGTGATATAAAAGGTAAACAATCTTACAGTGTCTTTTTTATGTAATTATCGATTTAAAAATAAGATAGACCAATATTAAAAAAAAAACTATAGAATAAACAATAATTTAATGTTAAAATAAATTTCTGTTTACTTCTAAATATTTTTTTAAATTAATGAAATAAATAAAAGTTGTGCCAAGATTGTTTACCCTTTAAATCACGACGAAAAAAACGAGGTATATATGTAATATCATAATCTTTGTTTTGCTTCCTACAAACTAAACGGTGAGACGGATTTCAACATGTTATGACGTGTCATTTATTGGATATGTTTCCAATGTGTGTTTTTCTTTTTAAATGTCTCTAGTCCCTTGAAAATTATGCCAATCGGGGTTTTTTTATATTAATGAATGGCTCAAGTACCAGTACAAATATAGGTAGTACTCATACTAGTTTAAATTTATCCCATACCTCGAGTGGAGAGTTAATATTGGAATGTACGGAAACAGCACGGAATATAAATGTTTCAAATTCCTGTCGTATTTCCTGCCTACTATTGCCTTTTACTTTCTTGTACCTATGTAGAATGACACGAAAGGTTTTCTGAGTGAGTTTTACTAGATGACTACATCACCATTTACCATCAAATGAAATTGTGGTTAAGTATTAACTTTATAATAATTAAAAAATAATAATTACGTGGTTGGTTGTTTTGGTTAAAATTGACAAAATTTATAGCATAATTATTAAATAGGAAATAAGGAAACCTACTTACTATCAACAGTGAAAGACTCAATCAGGGTGAAAAGTAGAGCAAGACGAAACGAATAATGAAACAATATCAGCTGTGTTAAAAAAACTTTTAATATTTGGTGATATTTAAAATTTATAACTTCTCCGTTTTCCCTGTTATCTCAACCTACTCTAATATCACTATACCCGTAATGCATCAAGTTTATCTGAACCTCCTCCGAATAGAATCGGAAATAGAAGATATTATACTACATACCTATTCTTATAAAAATTATAATTATTTTAAAAAAAAATTATCAATTTCAAAAAAGGTAACTGAAAAGTACGAAATAACGGATAGGGACACAGAATTTCTTTTGAGGTCGGTGTGGTTTTACTATGATAACTAAATTGCCACCGAATTTTATTATTACCTATCTTTCTGTTTTGAAATCGGTAAAAAAAATACATCTGAAACGGTACTTTAGAATCAGTCATAATAGCAGCGATGTATTTTTAAGAAGCCCGCTAGCAGCCGCTGTGAATTCTAAATCGGACCAAGCGTCATACCATGGTCACACGTGCACTATGACGCGATAGGAAATGATGCACTTTCCCACCCTACCAGCCGGTTATAACAGCTAAATGTGTTATCGTAATAATATAAGTTTACAATATGAAGCGGTGTGTTTCTAATAGTTTATTTTGCTCCTAGCTCAACGCCTATAAATAAATTAGCGCTACACACTCATAGGCCTGTAGGATTCCCTCTGCCGTGGGTGTCATGGACAACAGAAATACACGAATACTCACCCAGACTGAGAGCTGGAATTGAATTCTTTATTCAAATTTCTGCTTCGCTGGGAATCGAACCTAGAACGGCGACCGACGGAGTTTCTTAGCAGCGACATTTATTATCATGTTAAGTACTAGGAGGTACTATTTTGTCAAGTGTTGAATACTGTTTTGAGTACAGTGGCATTTATTGATTAAACCTAAAATAAATTTGAAATTAAATAATAATTATGGTGACTTAGTGTTTTGTATACGTGTCATTACATTCATGGCATTAAATTGAACCTAAAGTTTTTTAAGGTTTTACTTCTACCTCAATATTAGGTGAATTGCACATTTTTTTGTTATTACATTTTTTATGGTTTTACGATAACAAACTAACTGACAGTATTATAACAATAATATAATTTTAACCCACCTCTTGTAAAATACATGCCATATTTAAAGTACATCCGGTGAAACACTAACTTCTTGAAAGCGTTAAAACCACTCTTCATGTGTTAATAGGTCTCATTATGTTTTGCACACACTAAAAGATGAGGCAAAGGAAACGATGCGCTCTCCCATGCAATCATTACCATTGGGAGAGGCAAATAAACACACACTTCCCGCATACAGCTTTATTTCAACTGCGCGGGAATTACTGACTAATAATACTCCAAATCTAAAGCTCTGTTTTAGCGTTGAGACTAAGATTTTCATGGATTTAGACTGGTTTATTTTGGAAATACATATCTAATTAGATATCTAGGGATTACTATAAAACTGATACCAATATTATACATGTAACCATCAGTAAGTTACCAGCAACTGTCAAAATATCACCTTGAAATTTTAACAATTATCATCCAGTAGTTTAAAACCATTATAACAAACAACACAAATGAAAAATATCAATTTGAGCTAAATAACGATTTAAAGAGTTTTGCTAAATTCATAATTATTAAGTACCTATCGCTACTATTGTTGTTTCAGCTGGGAATCGAAATCGAGACCGTCTATGTAGCAATCAGGATAACCTTACCGACTAAGCGCTAATCGTAGTTTAGCAAACACGTAAAACACCAATCAATTAACAATTTTTTTTTTTGTCTCAACCCTAAATTAGCCCTAAAAAGAGTATAAAAAGACTTGATAAATTAAATCATAAACATTCTTTTCCTAGTCTACGTAAAGATGTGATAAATAAGGGTGATTTCACAACGGATGTGCGCAGTCGAGCGACACGACACCTCTCGTCGTCGTGACGAACTCATCACTCAGCTAATAAACTACCTACTTCGGCTTCTACCGTAAAATCGATGAGGAAATGAACTAGATCACTAAGTAAATTGTGTTTGACACGTCGCGTTACGATTTACTCAATAGTAAACTGATTATTTGTTACAACGTACTGAATAAATCTTAGACTTATTAATCGTAGACTAGTTTGTTTGTCTATTTATACACAGGGGTTCTAACAAAAGAATAAAAAAAACTGTAAAATAAGATATAGGTACGTAGTTGTAAGACTGCGTGTGATCATTGTGTACACATTTGTTGTGTGAACTAAATGAAATAAAACCAATGCTAAATTTTAGTTAAAGTTAAAATCATGTCCATGTCGGTTAAAAGGTAAACCATTATTGATATTAATGGGAACTAATACAGGTGAGCTCATAAGGCTGACAGGTTTTAAAAATCATTGCTATAGGACCTGTCCATAACAGATTTTCTTATAATAATTTCTATATTGTACAGACAGTTAAATCAGTAACAGTTCTAAAGTTACAGTTTTAGGTAGGTAGGTATGTAAGAAACTAGGGTATCAGTGAGATAGACGCTACTAAGGGAATATTTAAATAGCTTTAATCCTAACTAGTTACTAACTTTGAAGTTCGTTTAACGAAGCCGTGTTGAGTACAAGATTAATAGATCGTTTCTAAATACTCAACTCAACTTGTAATCGGGGATTTGAATAAATTGTATTTGATTGAATCTTTTACTTTTTTTTTAACTTAGCTGTATTGGTTAAATTTACAGAAAATTGGGGACCAATATTTCGAAAGTCCAATCCTGTAATTTCTTAACAAGTTTTTAAAGTTATTAAAATGACGTTTGTGGATAAAACATTCTCTCAAATCATAAGCATTGTCAATTTTGAACACACTATCGCCCTAATAAAGGGCACAGGTGTCTAACAAGTCTTCCATAATGTATTCTACCATTCTGCTACAATAATGTGGTATGGATTATGTAGTGTATGTGTAAGAAATAATAAATATATCACAGTTGCTAGTGTCGTGACGGTTGCGGTCTGACTCACTCCTAGCCCCGACACGGCACGAGCAATATGTGCTCTCGGAATAGTTTGTGTATTATTCAAACCTGATCCCTAGAACCTGTACAATACAGATTAGTAGAAAGCGGACGGTACACACCACCAAATCTCAAGTAGTGCTGTTTATTCATACTACAACTCTATTGACTGAACCCTGCCTACAGTAGAAGGTTGTTATACCAATACGTAAAATTGAATGATTTATCTAAACGGAAGAGAATAGTTAAGCTTGACAGCCGTCAACATACTAAGTGATGTCGTGTCGAGACGCATAGCTTGAATACGCTTCATACTCGGTTGACCACATCGCACGGAAATTCAACTGTTCCAGTCCTGCGTAGTTTGGGTAAAGGAGCGTTTACACTAGAGCAAAATTTACAAATAATGTGCAACGTGTTTTCTTTTTTTTCTTTTCTTTTCCTTTTGTTATCGCGTGACTCTTCTGCTCTTTTTTTAAATAGAAATATTAAGCAAAAAAGTGTATGAGACTCTTTGCCCTCTTTGGTAATCAAATGCTTATGGACATCAAAGAAAGACACAAAGCAATAAAGAGATAAAATCATTAAATATCAATTAACCATTGTATATTTCAGAAATATTTAACTTTCACATACCTACATGAAAGTACTATTGTAGTAAATAGTGATACACATTTCCGTGTCTGTAGAGAAATAATAAAGTTTTAAGGATATCACGGGACTGGCCTTAATAATCAGAACGCATGGAGTCACTACCACTGGCCGGACGACCCAGCATGCAGCGCGCTGTCAATTTATGCCACTCATACGGAAATGCACGGATTAATATAGAAAATGAAACAAAAATAGCTTACCATCGCCATCTCTAGTGTGATTTTGGAACTAAAACTTACAGATCGCGGTGTATGTGCAACGCTTTTAACGCATTTCAATATGTAGTTACGACATTATCGAGGCCGAATAAATTTGTCAACGTAGTGTAATGATAAAGAAGCAGAAGTAGCTTCGTAGTAGAATTAAAATCACTAAAATATATTATATCGATCGGATCGAATCGAATATAACATTGGTCGGAGATATTTCACAAACCAGAAACTCAAAGAATAAAGAGTTTACCAACTGCCTGCTAATTAGAACAACCTAACAAAATGTTTCCATTTTTGTAACTTTACTATATTTTTTTACTACTTTATGTTTAATATTCTAACTTATTGTTATTATTGGTAGTGGTGTAAATTTTTAATTTTAAAAGTAATGGCTATGGCAGAAATAAGTATCTACCGCAAACAGGAAAGCCTTACATTTAATTCTAATTTAACTCGACTTTCTCTATAGAGACTGAGTAACTAAACTATCATTTTAATTAATCTAAGTGTAAGTACCGAAGTAATATATGAGCTAACTGGATCGGTAGAGACGAGGCGACAAATTGGGCCACATATGGCACGACGATGCATGGGACGATCTATGACAGAGTATTTATAGTTCCCGGCTACGTCCCGGCTACTGAATGTAAAATGTACTCCCAATTAGTTACACGAAGCTTACTTGGTGATACGCCTGATATCATACGTATTAGAATACTTGTAGAAATTGTCTGGAATTTTGGATTTTTTTTTAATAGATAAGTGGCTATACGAGTTCTTGATTATAAGTGGACAGTATAATCAAATACATCAACAACGCGTTGCCAGCTAAAGGCGCATTCATTCTCTATCTACGACATTCGAATCGAAATCGTTTGACGTAGTGAGTTGGTAACCATAATAGTTACCCTTTTATTGCTAAACATTTTTATGATTTGTCATGGCATAAGTTTACATAAAGAAATGTACAAATCGTTTCATGACGTTTTTAAAATTGCTAGGTTTTTAATTCTACTTAAAAACAATTAGGCCATTTATATTCGACGATTTTTATATGTAGGTATATTTCTCAATTATATTGTCAATAAAAGTCAAATTATCCCGTGCCGGACGTGTAAGTTAATTGATGGACAACTTTCTCATTAATCAAGGTTGCTTTTACTGGACATTTTAATTATTGTCAAGTAAGGTACAAGTTCGCAATTTTACAATACTTAATTGCTTTAAAGACTTTGGAAATAACAGATTAAATACGAATCAGAATGAATCGCAATTTTAACTTTTTCTGATGTCTCTTAAATTACATGCTCTCTCTGCTTTTATTTATTAAAAGCTATTTGTTTAAAACCTTACAATACCGGCAATCACTTTAGTTTTTTATATTTCTTTTTCACTTGGACTATGGCCTGTACCTCTCACACTGTGAGAAGAAACTCGAGTCCAGCAGTAGGAGTTATGGGTTGTGATGATGATGATGATGACGATGATTATGGTGATGATGATGATGATGATTTAATTTATTTTTCACTGATAATTTACAATAAGTGTCTGTAGTGGAATTACCTAAGTTGTCAATTACAGTTACAATATTGTGATATTGCTAGATCAGATACATCAAACCAATTCAGAGAAAAAGAAAATAATGGAAACATAGAAAGGGTTAAATTTTTCAATAAACAAAAAGCTAATAAACAAAAGTCAAATATCCAATTTATCGCTCAATGCCCCGGACATCTGAATTAACCCATATCTACCAGTCCAAACCCTTCCTTTTTTAATGAGGATTCAGAGACCTTCCATTTTTCAAGATTTAATTAAATAGTGTAGGTCGGATACGAGCTTAATTTGTTCACGAGCAAAGCGTATGGACAAATGGGTTGCTCTACGCAAATAACCCGGTATTCGCGATTCCGATGCCAAAATACCTGCTCTGAGTTGTTCGGAAGATAAACAGTGCTTAATTTGTACCAAAATAGATCTTGCACCTGAAAAGTTCAATTGGTTCCACCTGATCAGACGTCTTGTATCATCTTGTAGACAAACTAAGAGTGACTAAGTTAACCATTACAATTCGCATGGCGACTTCGAAAATGTATATTTTATTATCTCCCCATTTAATCTAGTAAATTTTCCCACTTACTAAATTACAGTAATCCCCAGTCAAACGTTCAAACGCATTAATATGCTTTTTAATCACTCACTAATCTCCATAAACACAAACAAACGTCGAACACGAGTCAAATTGGAAAAAATAGATCATAGATATTAATAACCGCTCCTGGCGCATAGCTATATCATTCAATAAAACACCTGAACCAATCGATTTTGAACTGTAAACCTTTGTTAATAAATGCTAGATTACACCTTGAGACTACAGAGTTAACTGGTAACCGATTCAGTTCACCGTGCACTTGACTCAAGATATATTTTGGCTCTGAGCAATCCTCACTTCATTTGCTCGTCGTGAGAGTTAAATACTTTATTTCGTGCTCAATTTGAGCGGCTAATGTTTAGCGGCTTTTGAGTTAATGTAGGCTTGTGCTGTTAAATTAAATGGTACTTAACAATTGCTCCTTGCCCTTTATTCTGGATTTTTAATGGAAACAGAAGCTTTTGTGTAGGTAACATTAAAATAGTTTTTATTTTTACCTTTGCTCTTTATGAAGGTCTTGTGAAGGTAACTGGGTATAGACTTCTCAAAGAAAATTCCCGCAAGAATTGTTTTTGTATCTTTGTTTCTTCTGAAGTGGTTTATATACAGTCGGCTACGTAACAGAAGCCATCTTGCATTTTTGGTTCGTTAAAATAAAAGTACGTTAGACAAAATTCATGTTTGGATAATAGGAAAATAATAAAACCAAAAGTAACTTATTATCATTATCACCATCCATATCTGTCCCACTATTGGGCTCTGGTTTCTTTTTACAATGTGAGGGATACAGGACAATGTCCACCACACTGGCCAAGATTTGGCAGATTTCACACACCTTTGAGAACTTTATGGAGAACTCTCTGGTATAAAGTTTTTTACGATGTTTTCCTTCACAAAAGCAAATGATATTTATTCCTAACACATAACTTTTAAACCCAGGAAAACTCCCGTTCTAGAGACCAATGGTCTCAATGGACCAATGACCTTAATGGACCATTAAGCTATCACTGATATATAATGTAACTTAGTTTGTGAGTATCAGTAGTATAATATGAGTTTATTATTATTAGATTACAGCAAATTGATTTGCATGGCATATCCGTAAGCTCGATTAGCGACGTTATAACTGTCCATTAAATCCGGTGACTAACTGTTCCATCTATCAACCATTTAGCGTTGACGTTTTCCTTCCTATTGTTCCATATTTGGCTTCGAAACTCTTTCATAATTCATTGATATCATTGCTCGCTTATATATGTAATACTAGAAATGATTTCAGATTGACCGTTCTCTAATCCAAAAATATTTTTTTCGTAATTCTAGCTCTTGTTAGATTGGACTTATGAATCTGTGACGTATTTGGAAATGAGTAAATAAAAATTTTAAAAGTCAACATCAAGATTACGCGCAAACAAAATAAATTGCTTTAACTCTAATTAATTGCGCTGTCTTAGAAGCGCTCAGTCACTGAAGAATTTATTTAAACCGCACTAAAACACTGGCTCTTTAACGGTTTAAATCACGGACTTAATTTAGTAAACATTGGATGGATCAAAAAAGAACTCATCGAAAGCTATAATTTATTCCAACGGGCGAATTCCCAGCGTTCCGGAGCAAGAACTGCATTAAAATAAAAAATAAATAATACGAGATCAAACTATATAAATAACTAGATTTGTGGAGCAACGAGTGATGTTGTGTTTATAGCGTAGAATATAGAAACGGGTCAGTTCGTAACTTCCGACCCGGATACGACGTCGTAACTATCGTATCACGATAACCGTGTCACGATATTCTGGAACTAATACATCGTGATGGTAAAATGGACATCACTTGGTAACACAAACAGTCATCGAAAAGCAAGTAAAATCCATAAAAAAACAATACTTGTCAAAAAACCCAAGTCTCGCAACTCGATTCTTCTACCGTAAAAAGTTGTGAGATATAGATACCAAGTCTGTTATTAATTTTATATTCAGTCCTGACTTTAACTTCTGTTTTAAGTTGTTACGTAACAATGTAACCTAACATTTATCATCTTTTTAAGTGAGCATTTCAATATTAAAAATCATTACCGTTTTAAATAAATAGATTGACTCGGCCATAAGTATTGCAATCAAATATGAAGGATCAGTTCCGAATAATGAAATCGATGAATTAAGGAGCAAAAATCAATAGTCGTTATTTTTTTATGTGTGTGACTTTACCAAGACTCGTAATCTACATTAGAACGTCTCGTCCTAGACATTATGTTTTAGTCACGTCTAAGGCATTTTGAATAGGTGAGGGGTGAAATAAACATCTGCAGAACAGTTCTGTTATTATGAACATGTTGAGATGTCCAAGGTCATGAGATTTTTGTTAGAATCAGAAAGTTTAGTTCATGTCAAGCACCATAATAGGGGGACTTTGGGAGATCAGATGCGTGTTAAAACCTACTTAATAATTACTAAGTAAGTACAACGGCTTTCTTTATCATTTAAATTTATGCTAGGTGAAATAATTAATTAATTGGCATCAAATATACTTGTGTTAATGCTTTTGACTTAAAAAAAATTACATAATTTTTATCAAATTCTTCACGCTGAATTACATAGTTACTTCAAGTTCCCACGAGTGTTCAAACAAAGTTGCTGCTCTTGAAATTTTTTTTTCTGTAACATGTTTAGTAACTACGACAAATCGCGTCGTCACGTCGCCATGCGCAAGAGCTTTGTCTTATGATGTAAACGGAGTTAAGTCAGCGCCGTTTTCATAACAGCACTGACTGAAATAATTCCGGAGTCGGCGCGAACACTCGGCAGGAGCGCACGCGCATCTTAATACTGCGACTGATCTAAGATCCGTTATTAATACACTTTCTTGTAAATAACGTGTAAAACAAAAAAGTGACATTTAACAAAATGATTAGCAGTGTTTTTTAAAAACAATTGTGATGAAACTACTGTGTTATGGCTTTATCGTTATAAGCTCTACATTTATAATGCTCAATTAGATATAAAATATTTTCGTATAAATATTTCAGCAATTGATTTATCAAGTAATTTCTTATTTTATACGCGAGTCGTGCCAGATATTCTCAAAGTGGGTGTGTGCTGGACTGATTTTATATGTGTTTACGATCAGTATGGTCGCCATGATAGGAGTGGCGGAACGAACCACGAATGACTACTTTAAATCATTTCTACCTGTAAGTGTTATATATGTTTCGAAGGTCGTAAAACATAAATAGATACTAGCACAAACACGCAGTTTGGCTGTGGCCAAATTTAATTTACGAGTATGTCCCGTATAAACGGTCATAGTCACCACTGGGAATTCCTAATTTTCCGTTACGCTGCGCTAATAAGGATTTTGTATTTTGGGAGGAATTAAGGAATGGTAGCAACAGTATGAACCAGTATAAAATAAAAAACTAAAAACATGTTGAAGTTTGACAAATCGACTCGGCTGTAGACCGTATCATAAATGAGACATACATACACAAAAACAAATTCCTCTTTTTAGGGCAGTCGGGTAAAAAATAATAATAAATAATGATTCACACATCTAATAAAGACACAAAAGGTGTTCCCAAAAAAAAATCGACTATTCTTGTACCTTTTATCTACTACCTACCTTATGCAGGTTGGCAATGAGTCTCTAGGATTAAAACCAAATTCTGGAAATCTTGTTCATAGAGTTGGTATTTGGTATGCTACTCTCTTTGTTTTACTTTTTCCATCCTAAGATGTATTCACTAGGCAATTATTTTTACTTGTTGATTTGTTAAATTAAACTGTCCTATTTAATCCCGATGTCTTATCTGTTTTGACCTTCTAATTAAAAAAATAAACAGATAAGCCTTAATTTTATTATAATAAAAACATAATAAAGATGTTTTAATTAACGCTGTAATTAGTGTTACCCTCTACTCGACACTTCCTTTCCATCTCAAATAAATTAGCGATAACAATATTCACAGTAGGTATCATAACACGTAATATTTTCTGGTCTTTAAACCTGAAGCCAGATATTCTCACCATAATGAATGAATAAGCACTTAACTAGTTCCCGAACTGTTGAACTCCAAACAAAAAAGCAGATAAAGAACTACTTTAACAAGTTTGAACGCGTGCCAAGAAGCCGTCCTTGCTTCCTTCGTACGAGACAGCTAGGCGAGATTGTTTGTCTTATTTTTAATTCTTGTCAACAGACAGCTAAACATATTTTTTTTACAATGTGCTTACTTTTTAATATTTACATTCCATGGCTACTTCTTTTACCTGATATTTTATTAGGGAAATTGTCTTTTGCGGATTTATTTAGCTATTGTTATTGACCGAAGTTCCACTGTGTAATATTAGTAAAAGATTTTTATTTACGTGAGCTTTTCTCACTTTTCAGACTGTCAACTCTCCGCCAGTACCTCATCGTGATATCACAGGACCGTCACCATCCTATCGGGTCTACAACGAAGAGTACGCTTCCGTCCAGTCGCGTCACGTAGAGAGGCCAGTCCCGCCCGAAGTCGATGCTGAACGCACCAAGAAAGACAAAAAGTGGTCCATCGGAAAACTCTTCAGAAGAAAGAAAAAAGAAGATGAAAGTGGATCGTCGTCGCAGAGTGACGAAGGAGTCAGTTCCAAATCTCCATCCAAAAGAAAAACAAAAAAGAAGAAGAAACCTCCTGCAATCAACAACTTTGATCATATTGTGATTAGAGACACAAGACGAGCTCAAAGTTTAGCCAAACCGAGCAAACGAGAAGTTAATGACGATGAAGTATTGTCGGATCCATCAGCTGGCTTCATACTTAATTATAAGGCTCAAGATAAATACGGAGCATCGAAAGAATCAATCAGTTTAAAAGATGATTCATCCAGTGTGTTGGAGCGGAGTGGACTGGAAACACCTTCTAGGAAGACACGAAAGGGCAGACTAAAGGCTCGAGTGGAAGCTCTCAGAAATAGCATGAGAGGAGAATCGAGCAGTGAAGAAGAGTCACTGAAATCATCAAATTCTTCATCTATTGTTCGATTTCGTAGTGATGAATCACTAATGCGATCACGTGATAGCTCTCTAAGTAAGAGATCTAGAAGTGCTAGAAATGAAAGATATATTAAAAGATTATCAAGAGACGAAGAAAACCAACTAAATAAAGAAGCTGAACTTCTTCAACAAGGATATACAAAAGCGGAGGTTGAAATGCTAACAAGAACTCCGACTAGTCAAAGTAGTGGATACGGGACATGTAAACGCGAGCAAGTTAACAAAACTAAAACTGATCAATTAACTGTTAATGACGTAAATCTACGACCAATGAAATCGGAATCAATATCATCGTTCCCGTCAACTCAAAGTTATCCATCATCCATTAACTTCAGTGCTAAGGTTAACAGTGAACATATTAACTATTCCATAAAATACCCAAATAACAACGTTAACAGAGAATCGCTTTATGCTAACAGTAACAGAGAAAGGAGTGTATCCAGTCAGTATGAAAATCCTGATAAAATAATGTGCGTAAAATTTCCTCTAGGAAATGTACCGATTAATGCTAAAAAAGAAGAAAGGGCCCCTCCAGTTCCACCTCCTCGAGACATGCATCGTAAAGTTGCAACACCTTTGTCGATGTATTATGAGAACAATTCATTAATTGCAGATAGAAACGCTCACAACCAAAATGTTCCCTATGGTGTCCCGAACAATGACTTCGAAAGAATAATGAGAAGAAGCCAGGAAAGATCTACAGCCTACGTATCTAATGGCTTACGCCGCCCAATTTCTAATTCTGAAGATCATATTGCGATGCAAAATAATGAATATCTACAGAACTACAGATATAAAAGCGAACAACCACGTAGACCTGCCTCGGTTTCAGCTGAACCTAACCATTATGGAATGTACATAAATACACCACCGTGGCGGAAGAAAATTGAAACGCCAGGTCTAGTTAAGCCAGAACCGGTCCAAATGAGACAGGATTACCTTTATTATGCAGATCAAAGTCCTAGGTCTCGCAGGCCTATTAGCATAAAAACTAGTCAAAATGGTTTAGAAAACCAATATTTAAGTGATTCCCAGGCTTCTTCTAACATGTTAGAAAATGTATACAGGCGGCCAAGAAATGCATCCGAATTTTGGAGAAAAATGGATGATGCTGAAAAAAATAGACGACAACAAAATGTATTTGCAAATCCTAAAAATAACGGTGACTATGCAAGTAGTACACAATTACAAAAAGGTTACATAGACCATTCAAAACTAGGAAGGGATAATATGCAAGACAAAGTTGACAATGCTGATAGTAAAAATAGACAAAACAAGTCTATTGACACTATCGACGGTGCTCAGGTTTGGAAGGCAACAACTGAATACAAACGGTCAGTTACTGTAGAGCCTCCAAAGGTTACATCACCTAATTCTAAAACACATGTGCGACATAAATCGGACACGTATGCCTCTAGCACTTCTCAGATGCTTTCCGATGACGAAAAGAATTCAGAAAGGCGAAAGTCTACTAATCTCGATGACGCTCTAAATGAATTAGAAGCTATATACAATAGTTTAGGACTAGGAGACGAAGACTTATTAGATAGAGCTGAACGCCGAGAATTAATGACTCCGAAATTTAACGACCAATTTAATGACTGGAATGGAAACGACGACGATTTACAACTGCGAAGTCAACCTTCAACCCCCTTAAGACGCATATCGAGACGATCTACTTTGCCTGATAAACTACAGGACGATATGGCATTCCGAAGAATGAACTCATTTTCAAAGGAAAAGCCGAATTATAAAGAAACCCAAGCTCAAATTAGTTATATGCTAGCTTCACCTGTATATGTGCCCTATGCATCTGATGATGATAAACAATCGGAGCGAAATGAACCAGATATAGTTCATGATGATGTTGTGTACAGAAATATAAAACAAACTAATAGTCGCTTGAAAACAATGGATCCTCAACCTCCATTTGGTATTCCGGTGGGACCTGTGTCACCAGCACCCCAAAGTGATTATTTGCATGCAAAACCCGAAAACAAAGGACGGTCTCGATTTGTTCCAAAACGATCTCCTGATCTTGTATCTGATGATCTTGCTTACAGAAGTCTTCGAAAAGATAATAGACATTCTTCTTTGTTTAATGGTGAAGAGTTTAATGGACATACAAATAACAACCAAAATTACGTTGAATTTCCATTCAGTAAAGATACGTCAGCAAATATGAAGAAAAAGCGTGCTGTGAGATCTTTATCTGCAAATATATTTTCTATGATACAAAAAGAAATAGATGATGCACTTAATATAAGTAAAGCACCTCATCTTCAGAAAACTCACAGTAATAGTGATGTTATGAGACGACTACGTGATACATTCGAAAACAACGACAATGAGCAAGATCATTATCCTCGTAATAAGGTAAAACAACGTCACAATACTGTCAATATCTTTGTCAATAACACCCATGCACCATCACATCATTTCGCAAAAGACGATTCATTCATTCATACCAATGATAAATGTTTTGCTAAGCCACCATCTTGTGATAAGTCAAAGAGTTCATCACCATCAAACCGATCACCTCTTTGTAAAAGATCTTCGAAAGAAGAATTTCAACACGTTCTCAGTATGTTAGCACAAGAAGCAATGGATACAAGTAATAAATTGGGAGTAGCATTAGCTGAGTTAGATAAAAACCGTAATAAGAATGAACTGTCAGATGTTCAAAGTAGAATATCCGATAGCAGGCAAACATTTTTAAATGAATTGACAAGTAAGTCTTATGATAATTCTATATCTGATGCAAAACAGGACCACAACAAACCCGAAACAGGTCACAACATAAAAGCAGACAACCATTTAGTTAACAAAGTGGACAATTTAACTAAAGGTCAAAAAACAGAAGACAGTTTGTTGGTCATATCGGATCAATTACATAAAGTTGAAGATCAGTTGAAGTTTAGTTTCGAAAAGGAATTAAAGTTTGAAGATGAAAGTCTTAGGTTGAGTAACTACACAGGAGAAAAGGAAAAAATGATCGCTCAGGAAACTACGGTTGTGGTCCCAGATGCTAAAGTTATACCTAATGTGGTACCCGTTGTTGTAAAAGATGACGTTGTGAACGTTGAAAACATGAATAATGAATTTGTTCCTGGAGCAACAAAAGCACCAGTAAAATCATTAAATCCTTTCTTGAACACGGACGACAAAGTGAAAGAGATAGAAGGAATTAAAGCTTTCAAAGAATTAAAGGACGGAATTTCAGATTTAATAGCTGGCATATCTGAAGTAAATGAAAAATTGTTTACAACACGATCAACAAAAAGTGAACCCGCTTCAAATGTAAGTCACATATCCAGTATGTCTGAGGCTGGGGAAAAGTTAAATGAAGTAACACAAAATGTTTCCAAGCAAAATGTTCCTAACAGAGCTTCGGTTAATCTTTCTATTTATGAAGACGATCTAGATTACAAGGAAAAAGATGCTGCTGATTCTACTGAATATAACTCTTCAGAAGAACTAGCGACTATATTTAAATTGAACAGCGAAGCGAAATTATCAGCAGAAAAAGAAAATTCAGAAGAAAGTAACAATGAGCCTCACGCTGACCTTAACTCACCGAAACTGGTAAAGAAAATGAATCAGCATCTAAGAAGGCTTTCAAGCGATGATGGTACTCCTAGTCAAAGTAATTCACTGCCATCCAATGTAGTTCCATGGAGAAACAAAAGGCAAAGCAATAATTCACAAAACGACAGCAAAGGTACGTGGTGTATTATCATGCATGGTGTATGGGTTTCATTTTAATCATTGCATCCCGCCATTTTGTGATCATTTCAATGTCGTTTTGTTTATAATTTAGTTTGAATGCTAGACTAACGTTGATCGTGTGTTGTTTGATTGTTAGCAGGCAATAGTTCAAAGAACAAGCGCAATTGGCACGACTCCGGCACTTTGATGTTAGCTTGCTCGTACACTGTGATGCTCTCCCAGCACTTAGCAGATTCGGATTGGCTGACGCTACTCGGCTTGCTCCTAGCAATGATCACTATCATCGCTATGCTCCTACTATAATGATATTGTTTGACACGAGTAATTCAAGTCACACTTTATGGCAGCTTTGAACTATGTTAATTTCATCCGAATATCGGCCTTATACCCGCATGCATAAGTTTCAAGTTTCCAACGCAATAGTTCAAAGGTGCCAAAAAGTTTGAGGAATTAAGTTTTGAGCTATTTAACCATTTTGTAACTTAGCTATTATTTGTGTATAGATTTTTTTAGAATAGTACCATCATAAAGTAGCGTAAGATTTAATGTAAAAATTGTATAGATTTTTTTTTGCAACGAATACTTATAAATGTTACTTTACCTGTGATGTTCTATTTTTTTTATTGTAGTTATTGATAAATTTATTATACTTATGCTTCATAATTATTATATTGGTGCCAAACCCGTTATTCACAAAATTAGGGACATTAAAAATATTATTATACTTTAGTAGGTATACGTTACCGAAAAAAATCCTAAATAAATTAAAATGTACGATTACCGACTTTGGCTTCTCAGCTAATTGTCCTGGGTTCGATTCCCTGGTTTAATTATTATAAGCCAGATATTTGGTTTGTACTTTAGGTATTTAATATTTATTATTATTAATTTTCATGCCACTCGTGGTAAGCGTAAATAAGGTTAAGTCAAAATTATTTGTGACAAGTATTTTTTTATCTTTAAAAATACATATTAAAATTATTTATGTTTTTAGATTCTAATTGCCTATGTGTATTTGTTGATTATAATTGATTGTTTTTGATTGTGTAATGAATTTATCGCATGTCTATATAAATGTTTTTGCATGTTTTTTCTTAGCACGGATATACTTGTTTTATTTTTCTTATAAATTTTATATGAGATACTGATATCTGACTGTAGGTCGTGTTTATGAAGTCCTAAGATAACATTTTACTACACAAATATTAAAGTTTTTATAAATAATTAATAATTTTTATAAATGACCTACTTTAACACGTATTATCTTTACTACGATTATTATGAATGTTTATTAATTTAAAAATCAAAATCAAAAATCATTTATTCATGTAGGTATCAATGATACGCTTATGCACGTAAATTTTTTTGAATCTACCCCCGTTTCATAAAGGTGCTTTAAGAAAGTTGAAATAAACTCTTTCGCACATCTTTTTAAAAAAGGAATAACAGTACCTACATCATGTTAATTACAGCCATTTAATTTAAACCAATGAACAAAGAATAAAACCTAAAATTATTATCGTAATAAAGCACAAACCTTATAAAATGAATTTTATTACAATATAGATACCTACACTTATTCTATTTATTACACTTTCATAATAGTAAGTAGGTACTTACATATTTATTTTAGCTACTTGTTGATAATAAATGTTTATTTTATTTCTTTTTCTAGGTGAAAACTAAACGCCACTGTTCTTCATGACCAGTTTATTCCGGTATTAATATAATATTTGTAAGATATACCTACCTACTTAATTTATATACCTAACTTACAATGTATTATTGTATTGTTGAATGTGAACTTACTACTTTCTATGTTTATGTAGAGGCTTCCAGTTACACTTTAAAAGAGCGTAATTTATATGAAAAAGTTATAATTTAAATAAAGTGTTTCAGTTATTATGATGTTTCATTTAAATGCCTTCGCAAGGAATAAATAAAATAGAAAAAGTTAGTCTACTTATTACCTATTTCATTTTAATTTAATAATGACCTTTATGTATATTATAATAACAATAAATAAAGTTTGTTGAAAACGGCTCGTTGTTGATGCCAACAGATTATTTTCTATCAAAGAAAACAAAAACGGACCTCTGTGACTGACTTAAAATTCATTATGAGACGGTGAGAATAATTATAGAAATCCAATTTTATGTTTTAGGAATTGCAAATTTTAAAACATTTTTATTTTGTTGACTCTATAATGCGCTTAATAGCCGCCATCTAGTGATTAATTTAAAAGAACTAATAATTGAACATGACTTATTCGGGAAAAGCGACATCTATGAAACATTTAGTAAACTAGGACTACCTATATAAGTTCGTTTTACCGCTGATAGAGGGCATTAGTGTAATAATTACAATTTCTACTAATGATTCTTTTACTTAACTATAATTTAAAATACAATTTTCTACCCCTATCATTTAAAATAACTTTAAATAAATGTCTATAATTCACTTCAGAATTAATTTAATTTAAATGGCAACTTGTAAAAACATTTCTGATGACAGCTGTCAATTTGTCAGGTGTCAACAAACTTGCTCAATGCTGCTGAATCGAAACGAAAACGGACGATTGTGTCTGTCGTGTGCATAAAGTGTTGTGAATTTATTAGCGAATGATTTTTGTTACGTATTGACATTAGTTTAAATATTATATTAGTGATAAACAGCTGTAATTGTTGCCGAATTTTAGTGTTTAATGTGTTAATAACGTCGTTATTGTGGCATTGCATATAAATTTTTGCCGTAGAAAATTCATAACAAGCAACCTACTTTGTTCCTGTTGACCTGCCTGTATCGTGGTTTTTAAAAGGTAACGGTTTTATTATATTATCATATAAC
The DNA here is from genome assembly GCA_001278395.1 of Lerema accius. Taxonomy (NCBI): domain Eukaryota; kingdom Metazoa; phylum Arthropoda; class Insecta; order Lepidoptera; family Hesperiidae; genus Lerema; species Lerema accius. The sequence goes on along the minus strand of LGAG01000971.1, from coordinate 925,312 downwards.
GGATGATTTCTGACTCAATTAATACTTTAGTGACTGTAGGGGTAAATTAAAACGTAATCTAATCCTTCTTTATTGTCTTAAACATGATAAAACGGTCGTTAAGACATGCTCAGTCAACCGATGTTATCTTTATTCGTTAATATTGCTTGTTTTATGAATGATATAACACTCTAAGAATATATTTTTTTACATTTCAAAATATAGGCTTTTCTTCAAAAGCATTTACAGTAAAAGTTACCTTTTCTTACTTGAAGAAAGTAAGGAAAGTTCATTACCTCCAAAGATTAAAGCAACTATGTTTACTCTTATCTATAACAACATGAGCTGTTATTGTATCGAAAACAACAATTTGTGACATTCGACAGTAAATAATTTATTAAAGGTTATAACAGGTTATTTCTGTATTTTTGTACTATTTATTAATTCAATACAATAAAACCTGTCATGTGGTCTTATAAAGAATGACTAAATTAAGTAAAGTTATAACCTAAGAAATGGAGAACAAATAAATATGAGTCTAAGAAAAGTTAATTTGATATGCAAAATGAGGGTGTTTTTTCAGGTAGGTAGGGTACTGGGTAATAATAATCATTGACAATATGTAATAAGTACTAAAAAACAAGTTTAAGTCCCGAAAATTACTTACAGAATTTGTTTAACTCTTTTTTACTGACCTCTTCTCACATTTGCATTTTAAAATTAAAAGGTTAAGCTAAATAACCTACACAATTACTTTAAGGAAGTAGATAGTTAATATAAACAGTAGCCAGTACTTATCATAATATAATTAGCATAATTATTTTAGATGTATGATTTTTTGAGCTAAGTAATGTGGGCAGGTATATATTTAGAAACCATAACAGTTTACACAGAAACCGTTGAATTTATTAATATGAAACTTACCTTGTTTAATGTTATAATGGGCATAGTTACTGCATGAAATACAATACATAACTTTCAGACTATTTTAATTTGAGCAGTACTTTGGTAATACAGTGAGTGGGGTATGCACCAAGCAAAAGGGAGAAATGTCAACACATTTCATAGGAAAGAGGTCATGAAACAGTATATAGTACAGTGTATTGTCTGTATATCACCTTAATAATGCAAATTAGATTCTCGGTGAATAGATATATCATATAATATATAGGACTATAATCATAGCCTTTTTGCATTTAAAACCACAGGCTTTATTACAAATAATAGTTCTTTAACACATGAAGAGCCCATTTGTTTATCACCTGACTTTACTTTCTTTTGGGAATAAAGTGCCTGAGTGGATGGGAATTATGAAAAGTTTATGTTTGTATATGTCCCACACTGAGTTACGTGGAATCTAGGGGTTCTGTAAAACAGTCCAGGGATCTCCAAAAATTTATATATCTCACAAGTTAAGTTTTAGGAATCAGTGAAATGTAGCAGGGAAAATAAGTAATAGGATGTGAAAAAAATTTCGACATATTCCTCTATAAAGGGTTCTGTAAAACACAAGGTATTTGGCTGGTTTTCTATTACCTTTAAAAGTGTAGGAACCCCAGAATTAAGTAACATGTAAAACATTTTCTAATGCAGTGTATGAGTGTGTGAAGTATAATATATATTGTTATTTAAATAAGAACTAAAGTCATAAAATTGTGTGAATCACTTATAACAGTGTAATAAGCATTATTGTTTAGTGTTTATTGTCTCTGAAGATAATGTAATATACAGCCTATTATTTGCATAATCATAACAACTGTTAAAAGCTATTAGTACAAAAACATTAACTACTGAGAACTCAGTGTAAAAAGTAATGAAATTCCGTCAAAATGACACCCAACAGTTATTAATATATTGTGGTGATATCTATACTAATATTATAAAGCTGAAGAGTTTGTTTGTTTGTTTGAACGCGCTAATCTCAGGAACTACTGGACCGATTTGAAAAATTCTTTTAGTGTTAGATAGTCCAATTATCGAGGAAACTTATAGGCTATATAAGATCACGCTACGATGAATAGGAGCGAAGAAATAATGGAAAATGTGAAGAAAACGGGGAAAATTATTCATCTTTGAGGGCTTCCGTTGCGTGCGCTGCGAAAACGGTTCAAGATATCAAAAAAATATGTATGGAAGAATTATTCCGCTTTGAATGATCTAACAAAATGTCCGCGACAGCATATGTCTATCTTTTAAGAATGACTCACTAGAAACATTTTTATGGTAATCAAATTTGGTCGAAATTAATGCATTATTACCAATTATTTGTTAGAGTTGTATCAACATAATAATATTAATCTTTATCCAAATAAATGTGTCGTTGATTTCCGCAAGCAAAGCTGCGGGCAACAGCTCGTTCTTAATAAATCCCTTTAATATGACCCTGAAATGTGGCATCATTATGACAAATTTCTTTTAGTTCATGACTATGCTTACATGTTCGAAAGGAAGTGTTAAATCTTACCGATTACTCCAATTAGGGCAGGGGTCCTCATTCTATTTATAGTTTCTTGGCCTAAGGCCAGAGCTATTGTTAGCATCTGGTTTTTTCCAGACATAATTTGTATAGTCCAGTTTTGATTGTTTATTATCAATTTCACATTTTTTACTTAATACATACTAGACTGTATATTTTTATTATGAACTTAATACAAACTAGACTGTATATTTTTATATGATACAGATTGAAACACATTTAAAAGTTCAAGGATGTCAATCCACTTTAGCATAATAAAGGTTATTTTTTTTATTATAACAATAAAACAAGATAATTTGAAGTAGTTATCATATCAGAATGTCCTCTAATTGGTCCAATAAAGGGTATAAATTATTATGTTTATTGCTTCCTTAGTTTTTGAATGTAAATGTAGATATTGTGGTATTTATGATAAAGATTTCTTTATCTTGACTTTGATATTCATTGCTTTTTATTCAGAAGTATTTATTCTAACCTGCTAATGGAATAGAATAGACTGGAGATGCAGCATAATTAAGAAACACTTCAGAGCCATATAGACCAATATCTTGCTTAGATAATCGGGGCTTGCAAAAGTTTTTTAGAGGGTGGCAATTTAGGTGATAGCAGCACTTTGGTACTGATAATGTTTCATTTAGTACTTATTGCTGATGATAATAGGTGAAAGTGAACAGTTACCATCAGATAACGCATCAGAGCCTTCTAGGCGAAACCCCTGTCCTTTCTCGTTCACGACTAACGCTATCTTCAAAATGTATGGGAATGACATAAGTGACGCAAATTTTTTCGCGCCTAATGTCGTTCCCATACATTTTGAAGAAGCGTTCGGCGTAAGCGTGAAAGGAAAGGGCATTTGGCTAGAGGCTCTGCTCATTTGCCTGTTATTAAAAAAAAAACAAGTAATATACTATCAAAATAACAATGCTATACTGTTGTGCAATATAACTTTATATTCATTAAGTACCAACTAAGTAAAGTCGGCTAAAGTTTGAAAGTTACATTATTTATTACTTTTCAAGTTCCAGTTTGCTAACTTTCCTGTTTCAAGTACCTACTGACATAGTGAAACATTTACCAAAGTAACTTAAATTAACAAAACTTGATAAGGACTTGTTTAGTTTACAGTTTAAACATGGGTTAAATCTAAACAATCTATATTATTTACTTACCCTACAACTTGGTTTGTTACAACTTGCTAGATATGTTTCTATTGTTTGATTTAAACTTTGATAACATCCTATCGAAGTGAATACAAATAGCAAATGGGTCATTTATGTAGGACATACATAGATTAATTATGAGGGCTTAACTTTTTAATTAAAATGATTATGAATTTAAAAATAAACAGTCATAAAAGGCTACTGATACAGGAAGTTTTCACGTTAACATTTCAATTATTCTGTCTTGATTTATTTATTAACTGACTTTAAGGGCGGATTTAAATTGAGTTAGTTACTGACATTTGAGGCAAGTCAGTGCTGATGATGACTCATACTCTCATCATGTATTGATTGAATTGGAAGTCGGTATAGTGCTGTTCACACTGGTTCTAAGTTTAATATTCCCGAAGGAATATTTTACATAATATTCAACGTAGACGCATTTACTAGTCTACCTACTAGATATAGATTTTTAAAGGCACTAGTTTAACGCGGCGGTAATAATTTTGGTCAGTAAAATTGATGACATTGGAAGTAAAGTTTGGGCAGTAAAATAAATGAATACGATCAGTAATAAATATATTTTTCGGCAGTAAAATAATTAAATGGGCAATTAATAGTGGGCAGTTATAAAGTTGCAATTGGTCGGTAACTTGTGA
>LGAG01000971.1:890951-921020 GCA_001278395.1 Lerema accius | reverse complement strand
TTAGTACTGCTCATGTTTTACTGCCACACTTTTTATTTTACTGCCCAAAAAATATTTTACTGCCTAACTCATTATTTCCACTGCTCAATGTAACTGCTGAGATTTTTAAGTTACTGACCACTTTAATTAGTGCCATTTTTAAATACGTACAGCTTCACGTACGTAAATAACTTGTTACGCACCTAGAATTTCGGGGACTGTAATTATTAACATGTCCATTTGACGCGAACGAATTCGTGATAGGCTAATAACGAAACAACTTAATGTTAATGATAAGCGCACGCGTGGTCTGACAGCATAAAAGTTTGGAGGGCCTAGCAATGGCGACGTGTGACCTTCTCAAGGGAAGGCCGTTTTTTAAGTGGTCGTATCAATGACCTTTGCTAGACGACGTCGTTAGTCGTGATACTGTGGTGCTGATAAAAATATGAAGTACTCATTAAACTAGCTTAGGAGATAAAACTTTCGTACGTACCAAAATCTAATCTTTTAAGAGGTAAAAGTTCAATTTAAATTAAAACGGTCTTGATAGTGTTCAGTTGAAAGTACGTCGTTACAATAAAAGAATAAGTGTAATTTTCCATTGCTGCTTCTTCAATCTTAAGTGCAAAATCTGAAATTGCAAAAATATTGCGTGCGTTTCGACCGCCATACATGAGCCGCTTGCAGCAATCTGTTTATAGCACTGATTTTTAAAGTGGACACCCGGACCCCAAGGGTTCCATGGGAAAATCGACGGGGTCTACGTTGGCGTTGAAAGAGGTCTATGAGAAAAAAGTTTGGGAACTTCTGGCTTCTACAATCACTCACGCTGACTGCTAAAAACTACTGGCAGCAATAATGATGGAAAACATCTAAGAAAATATGCAAGCTAGTCTACGTCAATTAACCTAAAACCTATCCTAGTTTAGATTGCGCAGAAACATTTCGTACGTTCCTCTATATCCACTTTAAACTTATTTTTACTCCGTTTGTTGAGGTTGCCAAAACCTGAATTGTAGAGACGTTCAAAAGTGCATTTTACGGCCGTTATAGCTGGCTTTTAAGGCTAATCGATAGTTCGGTTAACTTGAACATGCGAACAAGGTTCGGTATTGTTTTAAGTTGTTACAGATTTAATACGATACGTATATAAATGACTTCGTTTGCGAAAAAGTGGTTTCGCAAAAAGTTTGGATTCATCCCAAGGGATATTTTCAGGATGATGATATGATCCAGGAATCTATAGTTTAAGTGCCAAATCTTTCAAATTAATGTCCGATTTAGTCACAACATATAAAAAGTCTAAATCAGCCCAGGGGAATGTCCTATTAAGATGTTATCAATCTTGGGACCAATTCCTGGACTTGGTTTTTACTTATGCCAAGTTTCATACGTTTTAACATCCAATAAGTAAGTACCTACTTGAAGAATAGAAATATGCAGACATAATTAAAGTCTATCACATTTAAAATATAGGATTATTCCTTCAATATCGTTGGTTGCCCTATTTCCTCCGCACACGATCGCTCATTATCCGATATGGTATTGAACACGGCGTTTATGTAATTTAATTTATGTCTCCGTTCATCACGTTTGTAAGGCAGTTACATGCGCCAATGTTAAGCGCCAGACTCCAAGGCGGTCCTCTTCTCGGAATGACAGGTTTATGTTAACTTGTTAAGGCTTACTTTAAGTTTTTTAACACTTTTTCCTCAACTACAGATTGACCTTGGGTTATGATGTTTACGTAAAATAAAACATAGGTAGCTTGGTGTTTGCGTGTGGCCATTCTGTCTTCGAATCAATAACAATGACGCACCCTAAGATAGGCGCGTGTGTGACATGATGTTTTTATCTATGTGTAGCTGGCCTAAATCCGTTTGTCCAGATTGGTGGTCTTTAGGAAAAGTTAGATATTAATATCATACGTCTGGCGGGTGTCTGGTAATGGTAACTTACTTTGTTATTGCGAATGATGTAAAATAAAAGTATTTCTTGAGAATGAAATTGGCGCCGATTATCGGTCCGTATTGGATAGAATCTTGTGTTAAATTAAAGCCAATACGTATAGATATCATAATTCTTGCTTCAGTTAGGTACCTAATTAAGTAGATGATGTAAAAAAAATTGATAAATTTATTGAACGTAAAAAATTTGGCATGCAAAAGTTACGCAAGGATTTCATAAAATCGATGAAGATGCACAAATGCGTTTCACGTACACGAACAATTTTCGCCGGGGTGTTGCGAAACGCGGGTGAAACTTCAGACCTTCACAAGGCAACCTCAGTATACATTACAGTTGTTCACACGCATTATATCTATCTATCTATGCTGAGAACTCGATTCATCGTTCACCAGTCAATCGCAACCGTCGATGTAGCGGTCGCGTTGAGCGACGGACCGTGAATACTAACGAGCATGTGCATTGACTGCTGCTTAGTTTCTTTATTAATAAAGAAATATCGGAAACATGTCCTTATTTAAACTTAGATGTTAATGAGGTAATTATCTGGAAAATAGTACGTTTAACGATGACACCGATTCGCATCACAAGGATCGCGTAAAGTATCGATAAACGTGAACGTAATCTCAAATATTAACTCGTATTACTATCACTAACTGTATCATGAGGTTTCGAAGGGCTGAATCTGATAGTTTAATATTTTAATGGTATTTAACACAACGTTTGCCGGGTCAGCTTGTTTTGAATTTAGGTGGAAAAATCTATTCTACTACCAGTTATACAGTCGTCCTGACGTTTATATTTCATGTAAACCCAACTCATTACCGATACTAGAAAGGATAAACTGGCTATGTGTAATACGAGCAGGGAATGTGGTTAGGATGGATTGGATTAAGGTCACGTGACACCCCTAACAACCCTTTATTCACATTTATTGATATTCCTCCTTTAACAAGCACATACTTAAATGCTATATCGATACGCCTAAGCGTCTTGTTTCAAAGGAAATATTCGCAGTATCTATAAATACTTGTTTAGCTTGTACGCCATTTTCAGTTAATCATCGTTTCCGCGCCAGTTATGATACAATTCCGATCAATGCGGCTTGCTTCGGTCTCAGTATGTAATTTTTCCGATAGTATCGGAATAGGTAAGTCACGAGTGTTACGACACGACTTTGACATCCTTGAAGAGATATTAAGTCAGCTTAAATTCAGCGTAAATTAAAGTATTCTCTTTCTTTTTGTGCGTAAATTAAAGTACTCTTTTTTTGTGAGTAAATTAAAGTACTAGCTTTCTTTTTGTGCGTAAATTATATTACTTTCTTTCTTGGTAGCAAATGTGTGTTCTGTGCAATATTTCTACTGCTTTTGGTTGATTTAGTATGTTTCTGTTTAAATGGCACGGTTTTCAGATCATAAGACATACACGCACTGGCTATTAATGCTCGAGAGTATCAACCACAGTGCGTGCCGGTAACGAACTTCCTCGAGTTAAACTATACTTGAGGTTGAATTCTGATTACAGCCTTGTTATTTACTTTTTTTATCTAGGTCGTTGGACCACCTTCAAGACAGAAAGCTACTGTGCGAACTTAGCGGCACGCTTCGCAATCGAGATTAAGACAATCCAATTTACCCTCATAATTAAGTGACCCTAGGTGACGATTAGCTCTGATCAAATTAAGTAAGTAAATCTGCGCGGTAACAAGCAATTGGGATAAAATTGTGCATAAGTTTATATCATTAAGAGTAACTTAAGAAAATAACATTTCAAAGAGCTCTTCGTGTAACCTGTAGGTATGGACTATATTGCTGAGATACTTATTGATACGAGTATTTAGGATGACGATTTTAGTAACAAGCTATCAGCAAAGGATAGGCTAATTTGCGCAACACTTGTCCTGATGAACGTTGCTTCTCCCATTACTATTTATATTTATCTGTGGATGATTATAATGCTGAAGATTTCGACAAGGCTTCATCTAAGCATCGAGTTGACATGGACACCGAACAATAAACTTCCCCGAATAAAGGCTTTGCTAATATTGTCGACTTTGTTTTATAATTATAAATTAATCGCCCTGTTCATGCACCAATTCACCATTGTGTAACCGGCCTTCCCAGTAGCAATGTTTTACTTTTAAAGTGTAGGTAGATGAGCATTGTATTAACATACTTTTACATCATGCCCTTTGTCTCCGCGGTCTCTGACACTACTCGGATAAGAATGATTCATAATAATCGTCCATGTTCGATGACCAATTATGTTGATAATAAGTACAAAGAGGTGACTACGGAGGGGAATAAAATTGAACACTGTGTAGGTTTCTATTGAAATCCTATCCATGTTTAACTGGACATGTTTCCTTAAGGGTCTTTCCACACGACGTCCTTTTTAAACGTTCAAGACGCGCGGTTTGGAGTGTGGTTTGTAAAAAAAATTGACGTTTTATGAACCGTTTGCTTGCACCACGATACTAATGACGAGATTCGTTTTAATTCAAACGGTAATCACTCGATGTCATCTCAGACATGCGATTCCAGACAATGGTGTGAACAAATGTCGACTTTAGAATTATATTAACAAGTTTTCAAATGGAATACACGGGGATGATATTTTTTCGCGAGAAAGGAACGCATTGTCTTTATAATTGCCGCTTCGCATCGACGAAAGTGGGCTATGAGGTCAGGCGGTTCCAATAAGAGTCGCTCGGAACAAGAGACGACTAATGCGATATATTGTTACATGTTTGTTTCTTCTTCAGTTACCTATGTTGATTGAATCCTTATCCTAAGAATAATTATGTAAACAGCATTTGTGTATAAATTGCCTGTGTGTATCGTATTGCTATCTTAGGTCCTTATATTTTAAAACCAATTTAAAGACGCAACGTCCGGAATTTTTCAGATTCCGAATTGACAGTTGGGAGAGTAGGGTTGAAAGAGCCAGGGAGTGTCTTTTTCTATTATGGAAATGTTTGCATCGCCACAACTTACCCCTGACTAACTACCCTGCTTTACCCTAGTGTCAGTGTAAGTTCAGAATTTGTTAAATTCCAGACGTCTGCGCCAGGCTTCTAGATTTCAGAATCTGATTCCTGATGCCACTCAATGCCTTTCTTTTTGGGGGGTAATCTTACGTTGGAAAGGCTTGAGAACTTTAGGTCTTAAAGTGAAAGTCCAGGTTATAAGTTACTGAGTCATCTTATGATCTCATCATTTCTCTCTTAGATGTAAATGTCCCCAAATTACTAGAAGTCCGGGCAGACGTTGTTCTGTCACATATTTTACCTCGGTGGCGTCTCAATAACTCGAATAACTTGTTAAGTCCCTTGAAGAATCTCTGCATCAACCCTACCTACTGTTTTCAATTGTGATTCAAAACCATACTCAGTCCTTGTAAAATACCTCACAATTTTGTGATTACAATCGGTCCTCCCGTTTTAAAGATGTTCAGTGACAAACACACGTAGGTACGTTATTTTTATGTATTAAGATAAGGTCCTTCTATTACTTATTTATATTAAAAATGTTGCTACTAGTAACTTGTTCGTAGGATTTATGTCTGATAGCAGTACAAACATGGCATGGGTTCATATCAGTAGAGGCAGACAGTGAAAAATTGTGAGCGCAGTAAATAAAACCGCAAACAACGTCCAAGTAGACAGCAGATTTTTCGCATCTTACAGCTCAGTCTGGCAATATCTAACTTTCCAGACATATTAAAGTATGCACCCCTCTCATAGCGTCCTTTGTGCATACAAGTAGGACTCGGTCCTGAAACTTGTACCTAATTTCTTTTTATAGCCTCAAAGGATTAAGTACGGAGTAATTTTTGTGTCTTGCTTATGTTACTTTCTTCAACAATACTTAAGTTTGTTGCAGTTTTGTAAGTTAGAAATGCTTTAATTGAAAAGTAAATTTTACGTGTATGCAGTTAAAGTAAGTCCATTTATTTTTTCGTTCATTTCCATCTTTTGAGAATTTCACGATTATGATTTCAGAAGGAATCTTCGTTAATTAAAACTGTTAATTAAATTATTTTAAAGAAGCAATATCATACCTATTAAGCAAAGGAGGAGATTTCTTCTAGTTAAACAGTTAAAGAAGTCAGATCTAGTTACAAACAAAAATACATCAGAATGAATGCAATTGGCAGAATTCACATAACTTTGAGAGTACTCTACAGAATTCTAAGGGTAGTTTTCTCAAGATTTTATTCTTCTCAAAAAATATTGAGGTCCTTCATTGTAGAAGATCAACGTTCAAATCACTACGCCACAACTGCTGCATCAAACAAAAGAAAAAAAACCGTATAAACCAGGGAAAATGTAAAGTAACTCTTATTTAATTGGTCTAAGGGTAATCTCCACAGAAGGCGCCTATTTAATCCCATTGACCCATATTTCGGGCCTTCAGTAAAAATATTCGTTTTTACAAATTCATTCAGTTGAGAGTTACGTCGTTTTAAGCGGGTTTTTTATTTGAACTGCGGTATAAAATTAAAAAAAATTGTCAAGTCTGAATAGAATTTGGAACTGTAATACTTTTATTATTTTTCATCAAGAGGAATGCATTTGTGACTATCACACACATTAATGAAGGTATGCACTTTTTACATATTTCAGCATACTTAAATTTTATATTTCCAACGTCCTGTGTTATCATTTTAGTAAGAAACATAACTTCCTCGTGTATGGGTCAATGATAAAAAACATTTATAATATTCTATCTCATTTTCCAAGTGTTTTATTTTTATGCTTAGCGGATAATACTTACTTTATATTCATAACATAAATAGTAATTTGAATAATTGCTTCTGAAACTCGCATTAAGAAATGAATAAGGGAGAGTACGGAACTTTGTCTTTCGTGCGACGATGAAACTTTAAAACCGTACCGAAGTACTTAAAGTAGATAATAATATAATATAAATTGGACTTCAGGAAGTTTATTTTTTAATTGAGATTAAAATTACAGGGGCGCTTAATGTATGATAAATCCTAGATGAGGTCTTGTAAATAGTGAGTAAAAACTACTAAAATCATATCGAAACAATATTTTATACGATAATGGATTAAGATTTAAATGGGCCTCGATCACAGAACGTTTGCTCAGGCGTCTTGATTCATCGTATCTGAAGTCTTCATTAGATTCAGTTTTAATACAAAAGTAAGCAGGGAGTACACTTTCATTTGGTATTTAAATTTAATCCAAGGATTAACTAGTTCGACTGTAGAGTTAGACTACCCCTGTATGAAGAGATTTTTATTTATAAGACAGTAAGTGTTGCAATTTTATAAGACGCGAAATGCATCTGTAGCTGCGATTTTCTTCAAGTCGTCGATGTCCAGAGCAGAACCGGCTTCCGCATGACGTGTTCGCAACTAATGGGCCGAGTCGTGCCAGTAACGCTCCTCGCGCCGCGCCAACAGGTGCGCTACTCTGCAGTACTCGGGTCAACTCTTGCGTACTTCTGCTCTCCTGGTACTTAAGCTATACAAATACGGACTTTGCTAAACTGTGTGTGTGTTTGTGTGTGTGTGCAAGTGCCGTTGTTACATTTAGTTTTTTTGGGAATTTTTGTTGTTTTTTAATTATTAATTTCTGTTGAACTTTTTCTTTTTTTCGTTTCATTTGTGATTTCACTTAAAATTAAGAAATAAACTTTGAAGCCAACGCGGTTTCAAATAACTTTTGACATCACGTTCTGTCAGGTGAGTCGGGTTTAAGTAAAAACAAACGTATTAAGTAAATTTAACTTCACTTTCGAGATTAATAATCGATTTCCAAGAGGTTTTTCATCAACGTCATTGCTATGGTAAATTTATTGTTTAAGCGATCTATCAATAAATCGATTTGTAACGTAGGAAAGTTGCGAGAGTAACTTAGCAAGAACGAGGTAATTATGTTTTTGTCGGGCTAAGTGAAGTTACTTAACTATGATTATATTTATTTAATGCCCACGTTGGTTGATTGCATCAAATAAAATATGAAAGTTATTGCGAGTCATAAACAGTTAGTTAGATTTCAATCTTCGATTGGTTTATCTTGAATCTAATTAAGAATGAATTTAATTAAACGTCACACATTAAGTATAATCTGGTCTTATTCCGCAATAGTTCGGAATGTTATTATATGGAACGTCTTGCTTAATATGATAAACTATCTATATGAAGAAATGAAACTTAATGTAATCTGGACGCGACCTTAAAGGTTTGAATTATAATACGACAAAAAGATGGCTCGCACTTAAATAGCACGTGTCATTGAACTTGATAAATGTTTCTACATAAATTAAATCACACTGTCTACTTGTGGTCCCAAAATAAGTAAGCGGTTATTTACTTTGCGATAAAGAAATACAGTACTGGTTTCATTGTAATTATGGTCAGTGTATTGATTTAATATTTATCAACTTGTATTCAAACAATTTTTATCTTTTAATAATTATATATGACCGGTCCGGTATTTTGTTTAACTATGTAATGTAACTAAGACTATTATTACCTATTTAATATTTTATCCTATTCCAAGAAGTCTAAGCCTTTAGAAATTCTTAATTTCTTCTCTAGTATTTTTTCCATGACACATAAGTATTTGCTTTACTTTTGTAAAGAGGTAGGTATATTACAAATTTTAATCACAATCGTTATATTAACAATCTTAGACTTACAAAAATCTAATTTCTGATAACCTAAGAGTTTCTAATCAAATCTCTATTAATAAACTAATGTCTACTTCATACATTAGATGTGGTCATTACCACGGTACACTTACAGAGTGAAATTATAAAGATATAGAGCATCGATGCGGATTAGAATACTAGAACAGATTTTATTATCCTCAAGCATGTCGTGAAACTAGCTGTTGTTTTTATTACTAGCTGACAGAAAAATTAAACAGATTTAAATACCAGTACAATAAATGTAACGGGAACGGTTGAATATTTTTAAACGGTTTATTTGTATAGTCATATTATGTTTGACAAAATTTTCGTCCATTAGGGCAGATGTTTCCATTTTTTTTTGTCATATTCCACTTTCAAAATTTTGCTGCTCCCCCCTGGAAGTTTCTCAATTTTGCGAAAAATCTACAAGTAACAGTCGCTGAGGTTTTTAAAACATTGATAGGTGAAGTCAAGCCAACATTTTAGTTCTGCACTATCGAAATCAATAATATATTCGTGGCCCCCCATTACAAATTATGAACCCCCATTTTCGTCACTCCAACTTAGATCCCTGCGGAGTCTCCCATGGAGCCCAGGGGGTCCAACTGGACCACTTTGGGAACCAGTGTATTAGGGGTTTTTCAAAAATATTTTCTTAACCCATACGCGCATTATATCAAGATTTTTCTCTTCTAGAATCCACTGTCAGTTTATTGTCTTCAAATTAATTTATCAATTACTATGTCGAGGAAAAACCTTCCGAGGAAATGTGCTTAGAGTGCGAGTAATTAAGGTTTAGAGAGATCTTAGCTTTCTCAAATGTAAGTAAAATGTTATAGCACTTGGTGTAGTTTTATGACTTTAGATAATTAACAGAAGACCCCTAGGGTAAGACTAGCTTATTAATCCGTCACTTTATGATAATTCGGTAAAATTTTCTTTATATTTTAACCTTATTAAATGGGTTATGGCCATCGTGCAATCCTGTTCAGTAATTTTATCTGCGTAGTACCTAATTTGAATTTTATATCTCATTTTTTTTGCTTAATTAATTGACTGAATGGTCATTGCATTAATTACGATGCTTTTTAAATGCCACTTATAAGGTAAATAAGAAAATAAGCGAGCTATGTGAATGCAAGGTAAAATAGAAAATGAACGTTAAAAAGAGTTATTCAGATTATGCAACATGTAAAATTTTATGTTCGTAACGAATTAGGACTAAAATAGAAATTCCTTCATTAATATAATTCAATGTATTTTTAGAAACTTCTTGCATAATTGCAGTACTTATCATAATCTTTGTAGTATAGTATTACTCCATTCATTAAAGATTGGGACTACAAGGCGTAACCTCTCTTATACATATAAACAAAAACAGGAGTTTGAAAGAGACCCATATAATATAAACTGTCATTTCAGACACTATAATATAATACACAATTTTGGTGGAGTAACACAAGAGATGTAAAACATAGTTTATTAGATATTTAAGATAACAGCTGATTAGCATTGACTCAATGTTAACACATGTTATGATATATTTATAGGTTACGGTAGAGTGCCGTCAAATGCCGGGCGCTGTCAAGATTAGATGGTTATATAAAACTTCGTAAAAACACTTGGAACTTTCCGCTATTCTGAAGTTTACATTACTTGTTCTCTTTTGTGTTAGCTTATACTGGAGAACCCTGCGGCTTTATCTATATCCATCCTAATACTATTCTATAAATACGAACCATTTTAATTTTAAACTGCTGGTTCAATTAAAATAAGGTAAACGGGTTTTAATCTCATCTATACTAATAATATAAAGCAGAAGAATTTGTAGAATTTCTTTCTTTGTTTGAACGCACTAATCTCAGGAACTACTTGACCGATTTGAAAAATTCTTTTAGTGTAAAATAGAATATTTATCGAGGGAGGTTTATACGTATAACATCACGCTAAGATGAATACGAGAGGAGCAGCAATAAAAAATATTACGAAAATGGGAAAATTACGCGGGCGGAGCCGGCATACCTATATGAATAAATGATTTTGAATTTTAGTTTGTGTGTGTGTGTTTTGTGTTGTTTGCTGTGTTTAAAGCATGTTAACCACGTAATTTTGTTTAAATACTTTTCCTTGGAGAAAAATTATACGGAAGTTTGCAATGATAACAGTTTAAACAGATAAGGAGAGGTCGTTTTATTTGTTCGTCGCGTATTGTCTCAGCATAATGGGTATTTAAGATGCAAATTTACGTAGGTACGGAGTAACTAGTGCATTTTAATTATAGAATTTATGAGCAGGCAGGTAGGCACCTTCACAAGAGAACAAAATGTTTGGTTTAAAAAAATGTACAGTACTATTAGCCGTACAATTTTATTGTTGTGCTAAAAAAATGTGATAATTAAAAGTAAAACACTAAGTATATCTGCGAAATTAGTTGAATTAAATAAAATTATCCATCTTTTTTATTTGGAAACATAAAAACCATGATTCATGGAAAACAACTGCTAATTATAAATTAGGCCAATTGATATTCATTTGCTACAAATAAAACAAAACAATGAGTTCGTTATAGTCAGAGTATCTTTGTTTACTTTATAACTACCCCACTATAGAACAAGCTATCGAGATAATTCAATTGCGGTAGGTACTCAATGAATAATTAAACTTTGCATGAAGTTTGCCGTATGAATTATTCTAGAAATTCAGCTGTAAAATAGAGCCAAGTTCAGTACAATGCATTTTTTACTTTATCTACTCAATTTTAGCATTCAATTTTGTAGTTCAGTTTTGAATCCTTTATTACCCTTTTAAGATGTGACTGGCTAATTGTTATTTTTGTTGCTTTAGCCTGTTTTATTACGCTTTTATTTATTTAGTTATTGGATACAGACAGTGCACAAAAATCTATGACAGCTCATACGTTAAAATCTTTCAAGCCGTTTGGGCTGTATAGCGTGCTAAAGAAATGGACATACAAACGACATACATACATCGATAAACATTACCCTCTTGACACAGTAGGGTAAAAACAACTTAAAACTGACTTACAATCAAACCAATGAACATTGGAAAAAATGGTAATTAAGTAGACAGCTATGCAGGTGAATGTATTGTTATAGCTTTTCTTTCGTTAGCTTGAATATGAAACCCTAATACGGCTTCGAGGTTAATAAAGCTATCAAGGACGATGAATATTACATCCATTATCATGATGAAAGAAGTCGGAATATTTAGTACGAAATAAATATCGCCTATGCGTCACCCTATAACTTGACTCACTCTGCCGTGCGTCTGTATTCTACAATAAAATTGATACTTGTGTTGCGATTGTAAGAGCAAAATGTCAAGAGATTTCGTGTAGTTCTATTTTTTTATCGAGCCAACAGATGTGGCTATTATAAGATGGCGATATCTATGTTTGTATAGTATTCAAAATTGCTGATTTGATGTATATGTAGTATAAAATGTCCCGGCAATTCTAAAAATACGGATGAGACCAGCGCATTTGAATCATCTTCTTTTAAATGCACTTGTATTTAAATTTTAGAATATCAGAAACGTCTATGCCTTGTTTTTTTTCTTGCAGTAACAATAATGTAGTCTTCTGCCCACACGAAATCGATATCGGGCGATTTATTTTAGTCTTTAACGATTTGTAACAGTATTTGTTCCAATTTGAACATAATGGCAGTTCTCTGAACAATTTGCTACACGTTACAGATACAATGAGTTCAGTTGGTTTAGAATTAGTTGGTCTTCACACATCATTTGTTTAATTTATAATTTCAATAAGGATTGGCTCAAATTCGGAAATTTACCAAAATGTTTTTTTAATTATTTTCATACACTGTATTTAACGTCGCTTCTTACAAAACTCTCAAAATCACTTAAGGATTTTTTTTTATCTATTACATCTATAGAAAATACAATAACTAAAATGTCTTATCTAATTTATTATTTTCCTATTTTGAGGGTTAATAAAAGGTAAATTTTTAGGCAATTATACATTAACAGTATTATATACTTTAATGTTATTCAAATGTCTTAGTTAAATATATTTAATGACCTGTATCAAAACAAATCCGAGATGTCAATGCTGCAACGTCATCTTTAATGAGTACCTACCAACGGTATTTTAAATTCGAGCAGCAAATACGTCGCCCGGTTGGCTAAAAAGTGCACTCAACCCTATCCACGTTGGCTTAAGCCCACTTATAAATTACTCCGAGACGAGACAGGACTGGCTTTCAATAAAATCAGGCCAGAGTATACTTTTATATACCATATAAGGCTATAGTTGGCAAATATGTACCAAGCTAGGTAATAAAGGACGGGCTTTCAGTTACGTCAGTAAGTTATCTATTCAACTTTTTAAGGAAGAAGTGTAGGATTAAACTTTCTTTACAATTGTAAAATAATTTAAACCCGTTTAATTCCGAAAAAGACATGGTTAAAGTTTACACGGAGAAGAAAAGAACAATCTAAAATTACATACTGAATGAATATGGTATGTGTATGTATGGTATGGTAAATTGGCTTATTTGATGAGACGTTATGCTATCAGAAAAATCCATATGGTACGAGTAACAATGATACAATGACGATATATTGATACACCGATTGTACTATGGGATGATACTAGTTTTTGCGTGGAAACATCATAATAAACATACTAAAGCCTTATAAGATAAGTGGTCTTGTTGTCTGACTCATGGCATCTGTTTCGTATGTTCTGGAAAAAACATAATGGTCGTTTTGTGATGAGGCGAAATTGTTGAAATATTCTTGTATTTTTATACTTATAAAGAGTAGGATAAGTGGGACGTTGGCGACGTTTTCTTATGAGGTCTACCTCAATCTAGTGGTAGTATAATGAAAATGTATCGTACAGGTAGCCAATAACTAGGTGATAGGGCTTTAGAGTTTTTTGTAGACTAACAGTGGTTAATATGTAAAGAAAATAAACTGTTTATTTAATCGATATTGTCGTGCATGGCAGAGTTCTTTACGATACTCTTTAGTTAAGAGGTATTTAACCCACCTGGGGAATATAATAATGGCCTATATTTTTTCTAAAATCAACCGTGAATTGTTTTTCAGTTACTATGTCGAAGAGGATGTCATTTTGGCTTCTATTGATATGATATCTGTGGATGTTATCAACTGTTATCAGTTATCATCAGATGGCTCGATCTTCTTTTGTCTGTTGTTGATATTGGTAAATTAAAGTGTTGTTTTATTTTTTAGGATATTTATGTTCATAATAATGTTAATTCAATGATTAACAGTAATTAAAGAAAGTATGAGTTATGAGTTTAGCATTAGTCGTAAACATTTCAATATGATAAAACAAAATATGCAAGACGTTGTAAATCATAATATTTTATTCATGGTATTCGTAAGATATTCATAGCTTTCCTCGTTAAAAGTAATCGACGTAATATTGAAGTAAAAACTGGTTCTTTGAGTCAGCGCTTCGGTTCTCTTAGATATGGGCGTTCAATATAAAGGAGACGAGCCATTTCGTCTCACTATTACATATAAATCAACAGGAAAAATACAGAAATTATCGTAAAATTCAAATAACTTACTGTATTTATCCAGAAAGATTACTTATGTTATTGGTCTTTATTATGAACTTAAAACATCGCATTGGAATTTTTCCTGGAAGGCCAGGATATAAGGTATATCCTTTATTGGTCCGGTAATCAATAGCTATATATTTATTGCTATAGTATAGATGTGTTATGATCGCACTCAATATGAACAGACGAAAATGCTCTAATTGAAGTGTTTTTTTTGAGTCAGAACGAGACACCAAATACTGATCGCAAAGACGATAAGGGCCCATGCAATGTAGCGCGGAACATTTATTTCGATAGTTTAGTATTTCCCTTTGTAGTATAAAATATCATTGCATACATACAATGTGCAAATGAGCCGAGACTGAATAGGCTTCTACTAAGTTAGTGTGCCGTCTATCCTTAGACTACATCGCCACTTAGTATTTAGTGGGATCGTCGTCAAGCATTAACTTATCATATATACTTGTAAAAAATATATAGGGAAACAATATATACAAATCAACGTTGTACTTTTCTCTCGGCCTGATATGAAATCAATTGAACAAAGACAGCGTGCAACGGACGGCGAGGCGCAGCGCAAAACTGGGTTTACTCGTTTGCAAAGTATCGTATCTCATATCTTATCCGGGGAAAAGTGCAGGCGTTGCGCTTGTTTGAGTATGTTTGCTGTATGATTTGTGAAAATATTTGCAATACCAATATCGTTAGTTAGTAGTTAGTGTAGCTCAGTGTTCGTGTATCTGCCTGCTATTTTTCGTGTCTTTCTTTCTGTATAATATATGGTTCAACTTTCAATACATCTTTATATACATTTATTTTTGAATGATAAACTCACACAATCACGCGTTTTGTAAACAGAAGCAAGACACAATCGCTAGCCGGAAGGACCCGTTGATCAACAATTGTCGTTACCATTGACAATTCCAACTCGGTGTGTAGAACAAGTCTATAATCCAACATTTGACGTAATAAGTTATGGTCGAATTTCTTACAAAATCCAAAAATAATAAACCAAAAAGAAATAGTAAAACAAACTGACAACAATTTCATGTTATTGAGATCGACTATTGAATTTGTAGTAGTAGCAAATTGTTGCAGCTTGTGTCCGTTTCCTACTTTAGAACATCGATTTAAAGTAGACGTGTGGCCTAGTTCCTATTTGCATTCTGAGCTGAGTTAGTACAGTCAGGTATCCGTCTGAGCCACAATCAATTCGGTTCATTTCCATTCGCGTAATCAGCATCCATTAAATAGTGGTTCAATAAATATTGGCTATCAATCATATCACGTGCTGTGTCAAGTGGAAGTTTTGTACGGCGGACCACACAGTGGATCATTGTTTATTGTTTCAAATTGATTTTTACCCTAATGGGCAAGTGAAGAAATGTTTTTCGAGTGTGACTTCTGAAATTTACCTAACCTATAATGTTTGTCGCATTATGTACGTATTTAGCATTTGCATATTGATTTTATTTGTTATCTGCTCTGAGACTGATATCGTGATATTACCTATTTGCCTGAAATATGATATGGATGTAAAGATGGCCAATTTAACGCTATCCAAAATGACAGTTTGGATGCTGATAATGTAAAATAGGTTCATGTCCTCTGGTTGCCCTACTTTTTTATCAGTGGACGTGGTGATTGATAGGACCGAATATTATTAAAATTTACTCAAGCACTGTACATTTATTTATATTGTATCGATATAGTTAAGTTAGCAACGACGGTCGCGATCGGGAAGTGAATGAATGACACTTCCTGTCATCCGTCCGTCATCAATTTCCTGACAGGATAAAGGAGGTTAAGTTTTGGTCCACCATATTGGCCAATACACACTGCAAAATGTATACAGTATGTACTTTAAGTAAAGGTCTCTGCTGCCCTGACCATAAAATTTGTAAGGAGTGACCTCTTTTTTTCGGATCCTTGGATTCTTCTCTTTTAGGTGGATATTTGACAAGACAGCCATATTAAGTTGGCACACGCGTTGGCCACTTCTAGATCTGTATAATATGCACTAAATCACTTGTAAGAGAGATCTACCTATACATTACAGTAATCTGGTCTTCTTAGTATATGTTTTTTGACGAGGCAGTCAGCCACGCTCATCGCATTTATATCGACTATATTGATAACATCGTCTGCACCACACATAAAGTCGTTCTCAATTAGCGATCAAGCTATCGAAATTGTTTGAAGACATTGATATGATAGACTATTCTAGATTCTAGAGGTATATTCACAGGTATAGCCTTGTCTGAAGACGTGCGCAACTTTTAGACTTATAGAAAATATGACTCGGTGACTTCGACCTATGTAACGTATAGAATTCAACCGAAAATATCCCTTGAGAATACTCGGCATATTAAAGACATTCCCTCAGCAATATATTAGTAGGGTATTTGAAACACGTGTTGCCTACTTAGTATTCTTGTCTGTCGCCATTTGCAGCTTTCTTGAACTTAAAGCCATTAAGAATATTCTGGTTAAGTGGCTTGGGGCGGCGGAAGTTTCTCTTCTGACCTGACAGCAGATGGTGTGACTATTTAGCGGATCCGGAATGTCCTTTGCTTAAAATATTCAAGGTCAATGGACTTGACGGTATTTTTATTTCTTCTTTCTCGGTCATTCGTTACATTATCTGTGTCCTTGAATTGAGCGCCGTTAACATTTTAATTAGTTTGGCTTATTTCGTATCTAATCGGAACGCATCGATAGTTTTCGATTCGCTGATATGTTGATTTCTTTAATGACATTACATTATCATAATATGCAATATCATTATGCAGATCAGATGTTGAAGATAGTCAAATTTACGTACCATATTATTAAAAATATTTTCTTATATAAAGAAAATGCTCGATTTTGCTAATAAGCATAAATTACCTATATTACGCCAAGTTCCATTTTAATGAGTTTCATCGTGGAGACAAATATAGCGCGTCTATCGTCAGAATGGTTACTCATTGCCTTTTGAATCTTCACTAGTATTTATATCGGCAATATGTCTATTAATTAACACGTGTTTTATAATGTAAATTAACTTCAATTTACATGTTACGTAATTCCTTTTTGTTTGTTACATGTTGCAACGAAAGTGTTACTATAAGTTTAATTAGCGATCTCGAATCAAGACGATATGTTACTATATTCGGAGGTGTTCCATTTATTCGTAATCGTGATCGCGATGTTTTATTAATTGAATCGCGTTCATCGCACCGTATGCGGATATGATCGATCTGCGGACATAATCGTTGCGTCTCCGACGCGTGCGAATTAGACTGTGAGAGCATCACGCCAGTCGACAATGTTGTATTGTTAATTCATTATCTTAAGATATAAAATCTTAGTGTACGTGTGTTTGTCACTGAACTTCTTAATAGCTGGACCGATTTTGATAAATATTTTGTGTTGTATTTAAGAGCGACTGAATATGTTTTAGGACTCTTGTACCTGATAGGTGCTAATGTCGTGATACTTCAAAAGACTAACTGAACTATGAAAAAAAAACTATTAGAAATATTAAGACGCAGTGAGAGCAAAAGTAAATCAATATGATGAACATTTATTACAGGTGTAAATTGAAGGTCGGAAAAACTAACAGATAAACCAAACTAAAAGAGATAAAAATGTTGTAAACGTCTGCCCGTCCTTCTAGTTTCAGTATAAAACCTAACGTTTTACTTAACACAAAGCAGTTCAGTTTATATAGTCATGGGACACTGTAGTACCCTTGGCTCGTTAACGTTAAGAGTTCGGCGAGACGTTTCGATCTGCAGATAGTTTGGACGTATAAAACTAGAGGTGAAAAGATATATTGTATGAGCTCTAGTGTAGAGCATTTTAATCAGAAAAATGTGGGTGAAACAGAACAGCAAATGATTATATTGTATCATGTTTCGTTACATTATTGGATTGACTCTTGAATTTTGTGTTACATTTTAATAATACACAGTATTTATCAAAAAGCGAAAAAGTAATTTTAGATAACAACCAAACAGCCCACAGTTCTTTGCTAAAAGTGCATTTGCTTTGGAAAATGTTATTTTTTATAGCAAGGTGCAGCCACACATAAGTTCAATTTTCATAAATTTTCACTTTTAATCCGAATTATGTGAGGTTTATTCCAAAACTCCCTCAGTATCTCCCTTAAACCTACACGGGTACTGTAATCTCGTGTGAATATTTTCGTCAGCTAATTAGACAAGAAATCACAGATAGTATTACATACGACTAACATAATAACATAAAGATATAACACTGACGTCAATCACACGTGTTCTTACGATATTGTCGTCAGTGTCAACAGTAACAATCTAATTTAGTTGTGCACAATGATAATGAAATGTCTGCTATCTGTGTTTATAATTAGCGCGCACAAACAAAGTCTACAGCGAAAATATGGATGATGGATAACATAACATCTGTTTCATTAATATGTATTTATGTATTTGTATTGAGTTGGAATCGTCTTCGACCTCATTAACCGATAAATATGTTGTAGGAAAACTCCCCGAAGCCTCATGACTGATTTCTTAGAACGAGAGTTTATCGCTATAACATGTTTTGTTGCGTTTTAATATTCTAATTTATAGATAATCAAATTGTTTTCATTAACGATTAATGAGGTTTGAACTGCCAATTAATACTGGCGGCTGGTATTTCAAAGTTTTTGGCAATTAAGAAGGTAATTGGGGTCACGCCTATAAAAATTTTGTTTAACTTCAATTTATTAGGTCCCGTACATTCCGAGATAGGAAAAAGACGCATGAGTGATCATGTAAGGGTTCTATTTTGTTACTAGGGTCTACGGAACCCTGATTTTAAATTAGATAGCTGCAGCAGCTAGACAAAAACCATGTAACATTGATTACATAGAACTAAATTTCATGCAGGTAACATTATAATGGGAACCTTTACAAAACGAATGCGCACATGCTGTTCTGTTACAATATAACATTTAGTTGTTGACATTATGTCACTAACCCAGTGAGTACTAATAGAGTGGTTCATTAGTGACAGAATTGGATTACGATACGTAACCCATTTATTCTTACGTTTCTCTTAATTACTTAAACAAAACCAGTATTCGAGGGAACTGCATACCTATTATGTAGTAGAGAATGACATCGTCCAATACTTTAGTTGATCAAGTAATACCCATTATAACTATTTTTTAAATATGCCTTTAGTTTTATCACGTCAGATATCATAATACATACAGATTTTCATGGTCCAACTGTTGACAAAGTGTACCTAAACAAGTTATTAAAATGTACTTTGAACATTATAATTTTCAGTATTCCAGTTTTGTAAATAATTTACTAAACAGCTTAATTAAAAACAGCTTATTATTGTTAACTAAATAGATATATAATTCACTAAAGTACATTTTATGTGTTAATCTAATTTTCACATTTTCTCGGTACGATAAGTTATCACTAGCAAGTAGTTGTAAGTACTGAGTGGTATACTTGACCGTTTTCTTATGTAGTTAGCGTGAGATTAGTGCGGCCTGGCTTCGGTTCCAGGAAAACTTGACATAACCTCGGCTCACCTCGTTCTATGTACCCAATGTAACGTGATGTGTAATATTTGTAATGTCACATGTAATAGAATGCAGCTGTGTCTTGAAAATCCTTGGAATTATTAAAAAAATGTAGTCACTTGTTTTCTTAGTAATTCATGTATTGCTATTTGAATAAGGTCAGCCAACGTCGCGTATTGTATCTATTTGACTCTTGTTTTGTTTCCTAAAAACAATTGTTTTTTTCTTATCACTCTTAAAGCACTGTTAAAGCTTTCCTTTTACTGAAGTTCAACAAACCAAATAAATATATCCGCACCGGCTTTGCAAAGGACACCGGTCATTTTAAAATCCATGAAATTCTCTTTTAAAAG
This sequence comes from Lerema accius, assembly GCA_001278395.1. Lineage (NCBI taxonomy): Eukaryota > Metazoa > Arthropoda > Insecta > Lepidoptera > Hesperiidae > Lerema > Lerema accius. The sequence continues at coordinate 900,916 of LGAG01000971.1, read as the reverse complement.
TCTTAGTATTTATACGTCAGTATAATTAAATGTACTTATGTACTTAATTTATTACATTAATTTCAAGTAACTTGCTATAGTATATGCCAGGTTGATTTGTTGGAAGTTACCTATACTATTTAACAGTCATTATTGCGAAACAAGATTGCTGGCAAATTTTAGTGAGGTGACATTATCATGTTGGCTTACGATTTCTACAGGAGATCTTTAACTTAATTTAAAAAAAGAAACGGCAAATGATATATGACGTTAATATATTTTTTCATCAATTATAGTCAATAGAAAATAAAATTCACGTCTGTGTCTTAGGGAATTCATGAAATTGGAAATGAAAATAGTTGCAAGTAGAGTGATGATGATGATTCTGTGTGCAATATCGGAAGTTTTAGCCAAATGTTGTCATGACGTTAGTCGTTTTATAAATAAACCAATTAAACGATTATTGAATAAAATACTCGAAAATTTGTTAACGCCCCTAGTGCATTAATCGATTTGTTAACTGCGCCGTACTTAATGCTAACTGGGTTTAGTAATCACTTATCGCGTAGCCAATCACCCGGTGTTTTGACATAACTTGATCGACTTCCCCTAATCACAATAGTGTATCTACACTAAGGGCATTGCAAAATTACCAATGTTTGTACTTAACAAGAGGACACCCGCGGATTCGCCTACGGAACGGAACCTACTATCGGAATAAAATCTCTCCGATGTCCTATTCCTGTACGGTATGCGAATTATCGTGTGCCAAGTTTCAGCTTAATTTGTTTAACGGTTAGCGCGTGAAAGAATTACAAACATCCAAATAATCTAAACATTTTCACTTTGACATCATATTAGTAGGATTTAATAGATGTATAGAATAGTTAATCATAATAGTCTGTTTAACCCACCTTGGGTTAACTTCGGAAGTTCTAAACTAGACTTAATTAATGGTTCAGGTCTTGTTCATTCATTAATATTCACATAGAGAGGGGTGAGGATTCTACGAACGTTCCTAATTTAACTAATAAGTAATAGTCTCTTACTGCGAAACACGACTTTCGACCGAGAGATAAGTAAGAGCATGACTACTGATAAGAAACTGCTAATCATTATCAATAAACTGATTAAAATTATGTTGCATATCGGTAGATATATAAACAAAAGATAAACAATGACGTGTTTTAATTGATAAAAAAAAGAACATTACGACCATGCGCAGGGTACAAGGGTTATGGGCTAAACAATCAGCTGTTGCATCAGTGTTCTCAGACTTTATGGGGAGCGAACAATAGAACAAAGCCATGCGATGCTCCACCGCGAAATGCAATCCTGTCTTCGGCGTGTCGATTAAACACGATTGTCTTATTCCGCGACTCACTCGCAGCTCCGACCTTTTAGCTCTATCACGTTACCAAGTTATAACGTACCTCAAGGATCCAATTTCACGCGTTCCTATTTCATTTCAGACACCGCACGCGCCTTCGATGTACCAGCCGTAGCCTGTAATCATCACTGCCAACTATTCCGCCCTATTGAGCGCTCGATGTCGCCATGCTAGACCAGACCAACGCTAGTGTTAAGATAAGCACTCCAGATTACAGAGGAGTTGAAGGTTGCTGGCGAACGTGACGTCGGGAAGCAAGGGACGACGTTATGAGTCAGTCGTCAGATGAGGCCCGAGCGGCCAGGATACAGAAATATAAAGAAGAAAGAAGGAAACAACTGACAGCCAAAACAGCCACCTTGTTTTCAGCTAACGTCACTGAGAGGTAAATATCGAATCAAATATCATAAAATATTGTCTAATCGATTTAACTATATCGGTTAATATAGTCGATGATACGATAATTGATGTACAAAAAATCTTATTTCGCTCCACAATTAAGAAGTTTACACACCAATTTCTTAACTTCCGTTAAGTTAGTTTTACGTTAGTGCCTTTGAACCGTGAAAACTTTTTAGTTAAGGACTGGCGCATATTATATACTTTTATTATCATCTCATTAATTAAGATAATAATATGGGCAGTTCATTGCGTCATTTCGTTTCCTGCGCAGTCTTGAGAGATGGTAAAGTTTATATCACAAGATATTAGACCGTAAATATTTAAAAAATCCACCACATTACATAAGTATATTTAACAAATTTTTAATTTGATTTTTCAGGCGACCAAGAAAAGCAGCAGCCCGAACGCCTTTAGAAGAAGCTGGAGAACATCTGAAGTCTTCCTCGGAGCTGAACCTAAATACTGCTTCAACCTCAGTGCCTATTAGAACTACAAGAACATCACGCCTAAGAGCTGCTGCCGCTAATCAATCCGATACCTGCCAGTTTACTAAGAAATCTAATAGAAGTTCCTCAGTTCAATCGTTGTTAGAAGATGATAAAAATAAATCGTCTAAAAATTCTAAAATAGTAGATAGAGATAAACAAGGTCGAACGAGTGCAAGTAGAAGACAGAGCCATGAGAAAGAGAATTTGAAGAGTGCATCGACCACTTGCTTCGCTGATAAAGATATTGGTGCTATTAGAACGAAACTTAAACATTCCAATAATAAAAATATTTTAGAAAAAGACAAAAGTAATTTTTTAGTCATTAGTCCTAGGGGAAAAAATTTTGACGAAAAGAATAATTTAAAGTTAGATGACAAGAAAAAAAAGAAACCTGTGACTGAAGATATTAAGTTAATTAATGTTAAAGATGACGAAAGAAATGTTAATGTTGATGAGATTTTCAATAATATTTTAGGGGATAGAAGTCTTTCGAATAGTTTGGACAAGGACCGATTTGAAGATTTATACAAGGATCTTGTTGAAGAGAAATGCCTGCCGGATCGTATTGAATTGAGAGTGAACAACGTTGTAGATGAAACACAACCTGAAGAACTTGTAAATGGTCACAAAAATAACATTCCTGAGATTAAAGAAGCAATAGTTGTCAATGAAATTAATGAGGAGGAGAAAGGTGTTGTGCCAAAAGTAGTGAAGGAGGATGTTGGGAGATTGTTGGGGGCCGTATGTGTTCGAAAAGTCGAAAGGTTCAGTGAATTGCTCAGTAATCTATGTTCTCCGTGTGAAGCCGATATTTTGTTCGAGGACATTTTAGTTGAGAATGGAATTAATGGGAACAGTAGTTCGGTGAGTAACTAATTCAAAATATTTTGATTACTCCATAACATATAATGCGTACCTATATTATTATTAACTAAAGTAAATATTGGATCATACGGAAGACTTTACTGCTGCAATTGTATTGCGTAATGTATAGTGACTCAGATCAATTTATAGGTTAAATTTAATGCAAGGAATAATTTACATTTATTTCTAGAATTATGAAATCTTATCTAAGACTAGGAGTGAGTCAGCGTTTCCTTGAGTAGTACTTGAAATAAAAATTATAAGTATAGCTGATCGTAACCAAATTTTTAAATGACTGAAATAAAAGGAGGTGATGTTTTCGGGCGTTAGGTTTCTTTTTTTAATATAATAAATGGCGCTGTACTGAAATGGAATATTCCATTACACTGATCCTATTGGTTCTTATCCAGATGAGTTATGGTTAAATTTCTAAGTATATTTAGACTCATACAGTTTTGTTAGAAGCTTAGGATTATTGACTTAGCATAATCTTTATTGTTAGTGTTCCAATAATGATATGCCATGATAAGATGCAGATAATCCGATATCATGAGAGTTATTTATAGAACATGTTTAGATAACGTTTTACCATTAATAGTGTTGTTTTTAGATTACTGCATTAGTTAAAATTATATAAGAAATAGAAATCGTCCTATTGATCTAATCTGCTTGATTAAACGGGGTTTCCGTGAGCAAAAGATTTAAACCAAGAAGAAAACCTTTGATTTTAAACTAAGCTATTTAATACTTTGTGTAGTTTGGTATATCTTGCAACCACAAATTTAATTTGGTGAATAATTCATAAAGGCACATAATATTTAACGGTTTCCAAAGAGGAAACAATCTTTACGGTCAGCGTAGCAACTGCCTAGATTACGTGCGTCATTATTTTATTGATGACTTTTAACCCATAATTAGGCAACTGGTATTTGGGAAGCGCATTTATATGCATGATAATCTAACACGTTTGCGGACTGGATATTAAATTATGCATATCGCGACTAAAGTATTTCAAACAATAGTTTTTGTGGAAATTGGCAAGATATTCGAATGTATTTGGGGTCATGTGGGATCTGTACCCATTAAATTGCCATGGCAGGCATCTGTTCCCTTAGAAGGGACTTCGGGTTCTAAGAATACATCAGCATCTTCACTGCCTAAATGTAAGGGTTCGTCAAGGAAAAAGTCCCCGATTAGTAAAAAGCTTTAAGTCTTCTTGATTTCCATTGGAGTTGTATCCTTATGCTTTGAATCCAGAATCTTGTTAATTAGCTGAATGAATCAGGTTAACTGCGTACACCGCTGTTACGTGTTTGTCTCGAACTGTCGAGAGTTAATCCCCTAAAATCCAGGAAATTGTGACCAGTTGACAACTCTAATTGTAACCGGAAATATTGGATCCAATGGTTGCAATCAGACGCCATATTTGTCCATATTCTATATTAAGCACAACATTAAATTTCCATCATTTCCATCTATGGCATGATAACTCAATTTTTCTCCAACACCTCGTGATTTTATCTAAACGTAGCAATTCAAGTATTCATTAAAACCGCAAGAACGGTAATAAATTATTATTATCATACATCAAAGAGGAAAGGTGAAGGTTTAGTATATTCGAACCTTATTTGGTTTGGTGTAATTGTATGTTGCATGGTCAAGTTTAACTTGAATTGCTAATAACTGGTTATATTACAATTTAATAATATCAATATTGTGTTTGTTGTAACGTTTAATTTGCTTTTCTCAAGACTCATATGGAATTTTGAGTTGGTGTGCAACAGTTGACAAGCAGGTGTATGAAAGTTTTTGATGTAGGTATTATTGGAAGGATAATATTTTATTTTAATTTTATAATGTCTTAGCTGATACAAGCTGCGTCATATAACATACTTTTTTATTTTGAATCGAATTGTAATATGTTTAAAGTAAATAAATTTAAGTTACAGTGAAAGAGTTGAATGATATTATAATTAATTATGCAGTTACATAAGTAAAAACTTCCAAGATAAGATGAAGTATGCAAAATTTACAATTTAAAAATATCTATTACTACACGTGTATAAATAACTATACAGATTAAGTAAGATAACTATTAACAACTGGACACCACAAACAATAGAATCCCGTAAAAATATATTCCGTAACTGTGGTCCGTGCCAATAAATCAATAGGAAGTTCCGACACTCGTTTTCCGTTTTGGAGTAAATCCAATCATCTCACCGGTAAATGTTTCAGCCGAACCTTCCGATCTAATAGAATCTTCGGTACAGTCGCAATTGACTATAAATGGTTAAACTTATCTCATGCAAAGAGGTCGAGTGTGAATCGATTGTGTCGTTGGCATGAAATTGCATGCACTCGTTTATCGGCCGCTAACGAATCAATTCGATTGAATACTTGTTAGTACTTAATTTGTTTGATTTGAACAGAATAGGTAATATTGTTTGGGTAGTTTGGAGAGGCTTTCAAATTACATGCGTATAAAACTATTTCATAACTACGGTTGAGTTCAGTGAGTTGTTTAATTAATAGAGATAACGATTTAAACCCTGGTCTCCCGAATATAAGGTCGTGAGGTCAAACCGGACGCGACCTTTTAATTTTCAAAAGGTTATGAACCTGTTGGGAATTTATAATTCCCTTTGGTAAAGGAATCGTCAAAAGGAAACCTGCACGCCTGAGAGGTCCCTATAAAGTTCTAAAAGGTATGTGAAGTTTGACAGTCCACACTTGGCCAGCACGATAGACTGTGACCTGTGTATCTCGGTCACTGTGACTACGTGAGGGTTCAGGACCAAAAAAGGTTGTTGTCACGGCCACTCAAAAATCGGTTAAGGTCCAAAAATGGTCGTAGGAACAGCCATCTGAATCGGTTGCAAGTTTTTGGGTGATTGGTGACAGTCAATATTTGGCTTATTTTGGCGACTTTATAGAGTAAAATTCTTTTGGTTATACATAAAATGAGGTCTCTTTTAAAATCCCATCAGGATTAAACTTTACAATCTTTTGATACCATACTTGTCTTCTCTTTAATGATTACAACAACCCATGTAACTTATTCACGACATTTTCCTTAAACTTAAACCGAAATTCCAGTAACACACCTTACATTTTTTTTTTTTTTATGTAACCTATCATCTTATTTGGTCTAGTCCCAGGATTGTCTCCACAAATGGCTGAACTTATGCAACGGGGTCAAGACTCCCCTTGTATGGCGGTGTCGTGAAATCGCATGTAAATTGTCAACGCTTCACTTTATCGCCACATACGGTCGCGTCGAGGCTTGGCTTGTATGAAATGTTGTCATTCACGCCCTTCTTATATAAATAACTTGACGGGGGTCATATTCAATCATTATGTTAAGTATGTATTTTATGTTGTAAGACGTATAAATATGAAGTGCTGCTGTAAGTGATAAGGGCCGAAGAACAATTTTCTGCTTTATAACGTTTAATTTTCGTTTTGCCAAATGCTCTCACTACTCATCCCCTTATTTAGTGAAGACCTCAATATTAAATTCTTTGCAAGTAGTAAACATTTTTATTTACCCTACTGCGCCAGGAGGAGCGTATGTATTTATATTTCTTTGACACGCACTACAGCCTATTTATTATACTGCTTAACAGATTTTAATATGTAAGGTTTTACTATGCCTATTTTTTACATTCCGTTTTTTGGTTTTTCTATTAATGATTACCATCTGGTTTACAAATAAATGATCTATAATAGGACGTTCTATCATAAGATGTACTCGTACATGATAGCTTAGACAATATTAATTTATTATATCTAACAATAATCGCAATAATCAGCTAGATTGGATGTCACATGAACCCCGTAGTGTATTAGATTAGTACTAATTGAATATCACCTAATACTGTTAACTGTCTAGTGATATAAGATAACATTTAATCGGAAAAGTGGTAGGTAATTATCTTTTTATTAGTCACAATAAAACTGATATTGGCCATGTAGTAGGTTTTTAAGATTATTTTAGTATTGTTATTACGATACTGTTACGTCCAATTGTAATATAATCATCACCGTTGAATTGAAACTAACCGTAGCTTGAGTGTTTTAATAGAATTAATGCGTTATCCATAGTTGTTAAAACCAATTTTGAAATACAGTCCGCTTTTTTAACTTGTCATATTTTTAAAACTTAAACATTTAACTTCTAAGCAGCTTTTGCAAATATTTAAGCATATTTGATATTGGAGTGATGAAAACATTTAAAAAAAGTGTGGTTATCATGAAAATGTGTGATTTCCTGTTACAAGGTCTACATTAAACTGTGTGATAAATAGGACAAGTTAAAAAATGGACTGTACAGATTTTTACATGCGATTCGATTCGTCTTCGTGTAGTGTAGAGTTACATTGGCTATATCTCATTTCGATCACCTGGCTCGGACTCCTTTTCATAGATGGCGTTGCTTTCTGCATCATGTTTTTTTGTTTTTTTTTTTGTCATGGATGTTGGTTTCTATTCACAATTACTCGACAGGTGGCACTATTGAAGACATTGATTAATATCTTGTCATACCCAAAATTTTGTTAATTCCCTTCCTCCCAGCAAAATTCGGATGATGATTCGGCTGGCGACGCCTATGACCATAACATTTTGTCAAAGAAACCAGAAAATTATCTTCAATTGAAGGTGTAGATGTAGGCTGGAGTAGTTAATATGGGACAGACAAATTTATATACAGATTCAGCTTGGGTTCTATAAAAGTAATTTAAAAACACATTAAATATACCTTCAGAATCTACCAGTAAAATTTAAGTAAAGCATACTCAATTGTATGTTGATTAAATGTATTATTGAATGCACTTTTGAGGTCAGCGTATGGTTCTGGTATGATCACCAAATTCGGCAGCCGTGTAATCGATTGTACGTCAGCTTTTAGCTTCGATAACATGCTGACGACCTCGCCGTGACACAATGAAACGGCGCCTACCTATTTGGTTATGATCGGTAGACGTGCCTTTTGTTGCCTCTTTTGATCGTTTTTAGCTTGTGTTATGAAATTCTTACCGGATTTCTGCCTTTAAAGTTATATACACATGTCTGCTTGACTTGCTTGCAATTAAAAATATTTGATAAATAATATAGGTAATGTAGTTAGTTTGTGATTTAGCATACTTTAAGTTTATATGAGCGGGTTCTTTACTTTAACAAAGCAATAACTGAATAGTCTGTGTATGACTGAATCTAGTGGTAACTTTAAATGTTCTCACGTTTATTTACATGACAATCTCATGTTATTAAAAAAATTGTCATAGTAAAAATAACGGTTTAAAATCGCAATTTTCATCAACTACTAGTAGATCATCTACTGCGAGACATAGAGAATTGGCGAGTGTGTGTGTGAGCATTTAGTTATTTAATCCTAGACATATATCTAGTGTTTATAGCGTGATTACTATCGTATCAAGCATTTTAATGGCCCTGTTTGTAATTCAAGACGTCGCGTGATTTACAGCTCAATAGCCGACTGCGCTTCTGTGTAATCTGTCATTAGCCAATTATGTACTAGTCACTTATCACTAATGGTTTTCAGCTAATCAGTCTTAACCGTCCATGTACATGTTAGTATTTACGAATGTTTGAGATGCTGGCACGGTAATACTTGATACGATGTATTAAAACATAATGCCTGATAGTGAGAACTTTGTAGCTATTTTTAAGTTTAATCCCACTTTGTGGTCAACCATAATTCATAAAGTCTGACATAGGATTGACCAGAAGCATAGCAGTGTTATGAAATAAGGCGCCATAAAATCAATGTTATACATATAGAAGGACATCGTATGTCCCTATATGCGAGTGTAGATTAAATTAAAGTACCTACCACTTTAAATTAGCCTATAATTCATTGGCCTAAAAATATACCTATTAGTCTCAGTACGTCTATGTTATAATTATACGTTTGTCTTTAAAAACATAGTGCTCACGTAAGTTTTTCTTAAAATTTTCTTTATTAAAGTAACTGGTAAATTAATTCAATTAAAGGGGTTTTAAATATCATAGCTAAAAATATTATTTTTTGCCTAATATAGGGTCACGTGCAAAAAGCGATTAAGGTTAAAAGTTTCATCGAGTTTTTGTACGTATTCTTTTAAAAACATTTCTTCTAGTTTTTTCACTGTAGTTGAATGCAAATTGTTTTTAACTTACCAAGCTCCAACCGCGTGTTTCTGAACTTAGTTTTCCTAACAGAGTGGAAAATCATAAGCTATTCATGAAATACGTTACGTATTTTAGCAACTTAGGTTTACTTTAGTTCAAAAAGCTTGTAATTAATTATGTGAATAATATTTGCTTTCATTTTTTATATGGTTTTGCTTTCTGTAAAAATTACGTATTATTTAGGTATAATGGCCATATGCGTTATCTGTTTCTTAAAGTTAATCAATCTGCAAAAATATTTCGATAATAGTTTTTGATTTGACTATAACCGTATGTGATCTTTTTCTTTAAATAAAGATAGATAACCTCTAGTTCATCATATATATTATACGTATTACGTGATTTCCTGCTTATAAAACGTGCCGGTAATATGATTACGATGCAAGTACATAGGTACTTAGCTCTATGATTACTCATTAAAAGTGTAAGAAGTAAACATTGGGTTACTCATTCACGTGTGAATAATATTCCATATTGATAAACATTGTTATGGAAATAGTTAATAATAATAAGTTATAAGGTTTATATTGGCTTGAAGAATATTTTGAACTAGCTGTTGCCCGCGGCTTCGTTCGCGTGAAATTTCTTCTGCCACATAAGTTTCGAGACAGATCATTTTATTTATATATGAAACGGAACGTTTATTA
>LGAG01000971.1:877285-890615 GCA_001278395.1 Lerema accius | reverse complement strand
GAAGAATATTTTTAACTAGCTTTTTTCGCGGCTTCGTTCGCGTGAAATTTCTTCTGCCACATAAGTTTCGTGACAGATCATTTTATTTATATATGAAACGGAACGTTTATTAACTGACCAAGATGGCGAATGCGATTTGTTTGTCAGTGCCATTAGAATCTAACAAAATACTCCATAATCCGAATTTTGTGGATATATGTTGTCGACTCAAAATGAATATTTTTTTATGTTTTGTTATTCGTATAAGGTTTTGATCGGGTCTACCGTACCCCTTGACGAAATCATTAATATAGATATGTTTTTAGGAGGCTAACGTAGCTACCTTTTACTTTTGTTAAAGTAATTATACATCATACTGTAAGAACTGATCATGATTAAATACAGTAACGCAAACATATTATCCGTAATTACATGTAATTGTAGCGTATATGTAGTAAAATATTAAAAACGTTAACAAGTGCAGTATTAGTTTGCGTCAATATAAACTTTCGCATGTCTTGCTGCGATGCAATATGATTTATTTGCACTATACCTTCGCGTCTTGCTTCGTCCGTCATTCTAATTGATGATAGTGTAGCTCCTCGTGCATACCTTTAAGAAATTTTTAGATTTAAATCGTTATATCGATACTTTTACTTCGAGCGCGGCCGCTTTCAATTTGCACATGATTTCATGCCGAATGGAAACTCGATTGCGCAATGTACGATAATATCGATAAAGTTATGGGTTTCTGTCGTTAATTACATTTTCACAAAGCAATAAAATGTGTGAATGGTGTGGTGTATGTCAATTGGTCTTGTACATGTAACTTGGTTGGTCCTATGTTCGAAATCGATATAAAAGTTATTTGTGAAGTTTACTACTATAAAACGTAAATTTTGTACTGAAACCTGCCCGACTGTATAACACTTAGGAAAATAAATTTCCCATATAGGATAGGCAGCATGTATTTATTTATTTAATGTATTTATAAAATTAACCTTACATTTGTTATGTTTTATTCAAGCAAACAACTTCAATTGTTTTATGCGTGTATTGATAATAGTGTTATGATTCAATAGAGTCTTTGGGTAAATAAATTTACAGTGGATAATCAAATCAATCGCCCGAGGCATCAACGTCGAATAATTGGATTAGTTATCAAATTCAATAAGGAGAATAATGGTTTTATTTGAAGTAAATAAATCCAATTTATCTGAGGTCGTAAGGTAATTTGATTAGAAATCTGAGAATATTTCGGCATGTCAAAATCAAAACACATACGTGATGTGTTTTTAAAAGCGTTCAGGTTTTTAGGTGTAGCTCATACTGATAGTATTAATTACATGCCTTTTCTGATCTTATACATATAATAAAATTGAAAGTTTCTCTCTGTTTGTCTGCGTGTTTGAAAGAGCATCACGTAAAAACGGCTGATTTGACAGAACAATACATGAAATACATAAATAATCCTGAACTCGGGGCGTTATTTAGGCTTTATTTTATTTAAATCAATCCACTCTATCAGAAGTTCTTAAAATTTAAAGTTTGTATGGGGCTTTTCTAACTACTGTTACCCGCAAACTAATTTGCGGATTAATTCAAACAAATTCTCAAACAAAACGTACAGATTCGGCCCTGTATCTTTTAAATGTTGTATGGATATGGGTGTATTGTGTTGTGCATCCAAGCCTATTTCTAAACCGCAAGCCTAAGTATTACTTGCAATACAATACAACCCACCTTTGCTGTGCGAAGTGAAAGACGGTGGGTCTGCAGCTATACTGCGCCAGTCGCGACCGAAGCGCCCGCTCACGCGCATCGTATTAGTTCACCGGTCAATTGTCATTTTACTTGTTATTATGTTATATGTTACCGAGTATTGTTTGCGAATGATTTAGAGTTTGATTCACAAGTTTTTTTTATTAATAAATGTTTTGGAAATTGTTGGAAGTGTAGCTTAAGAAGGATGGATATTGGACACTCGTAGGTTGTGTCGTTTTTGTGCATGTTGTCGTTTTGGGTTGTAAGGAAATGTCGAAATAGTTTAGAGTTCTTAGTGTTTAGTTTTTACGTGTTTTATTGGTTGATTAGCAGTTTATGTCATTGACCCTGGTTGCTTTCTTCAGACGATTGACAGTTGTTAAGTAATTAATGTTATGTTCGGTTTTAATTGTTTTTAATTACTAAAGAAAGTCTAGCAGCTTAATATGTATTTTCTAAAGATAATAAAGCATTTAATCTAGTGTTAATGTTTCGTTTATCATATACTCGATTCGTGAATAGATATATCGAGGTAATAGAATAAATATGTTGCGTATGTATGAGGTTCTTGTGTCGATCGTTTCAGTAGGAATACATGATGGTGAAAGTTGTGTTTTGTTATCGTTTTCTAATAAACATTGTAATTGGAATGTTATATGAACCTTTCGATTAGTATGATAGGTAAGCATTAAGTTTTAACGGCAAAGTAATTATGTTTTCATTATGGGTAGGTACTAGGTACAATCATTTTTGACTACGATTTGACCAATGTATTTTGATAGGTAACTAATTTTGTCCTATTAATTGACCAATAAGAAACTTAAAGCTGACTTGTTGTTAATACACTTACAACATAATTGAGGTCTTGTACTAAATAACCTCAAGTTAACTTTGCATTTTGCATGGTCTACTCTGAAAGTTCTAAACTAAAGTTAAACTACCTGAACAGAACCGCAGTCGGAAGCACCGCTTCAAGCTTGTGCTAGCCTTGTTTGTTCCGAGCCTTATTTGGCTATATGCTGTAGCTACTAGTCGGTCGCAGGCAAAAATAGCATGGTATACGACCTAGGAGATAATTGAAGTGATGTAACTTATATATTGCCCCATCTATGTATAAATACGTAATACTCGCAATTTTGCAGGAGTGCCGTTTAAAGTTTTGTAAATATTAAGGGAACAATCGACCCAAAAATGCGCTTAAAATTTGCGTTTGCATAAAAAACGTGCTTAGTATATGATATTCCTACTTCAGAGGACAAAAAATTAAAACATATTTTTGTGGATTAAGATAGTAAACGTAAGAGTAAATTTATGAATTTAGCATAACAACATGTTTTATTTTCACGTTTGAGGCTTTTTTTGCTACGTATTTTCTTTTCTGTGATATTTGGGAAGAAATTATTACTTAGGCAAGCATGTCATGTTAAACATCGTGTGTTATTTAGGCATGTAACCTTGTTGGCTTAGCCTTATATGGCCATCTATGAGTCACGTTGAAATGGCTCTGCGAATAAAGTTTAGCTTAGATGAAATTTGGTATGTAAAAAGATCAAATTCTAATTAATTAGTTACCTACTGTTTATTATCAGTTAGTTAACTTCAGAAAAGTTTTCCAAATAATCACGAGAAAACCACTTGAAATAAGAGTAAATATGTTTTTTTTTTCTACATCTGTTAGTAAGAAATAACATTTATTTCATTTTAGGCTTACATTCGTGTAATGGCATGACAAAAAAAAATAGTAATAAAGGCTACAATGGATATGGAAATATCCTTATTGTTAAATATTCCACTTAAAGTAAGCATTTTGTACATCTTTAGTTTCTTAAGATTAGATTCATTTGCTCACAAACGAGTGACTTCTCTCACTACGATAAAAGATTAGAGCCCAAAAGATTAGATCAGTAATCGGTTATAGCAGTGATGTAAACGCAGTACAGGTAACCGACATTCATTTCGTCTAACCAGTTTTAAGCAGCGCACTTGACTGTTCTTTGGTAGGTACCTGCTGTAAATTTATGTAGATTTATAGCTAAAATCGAAATAACTTAAATGGTACGTAATAATATTGCGCCTTTTAAGTTAAGTAAGGTTATTAAATCAATATAAGCGTAATTTTTTTTTCTTTCTTCCAGTATCTTGTGCCATCGTATGCCTCTCGTATGTGTACAATTCTAACAAGACATTGATAAAATTAATAAGTCTAAAAATTAATGCTGACCAGTAAATCATTAATGGACATTTTAAACCCAGATTATTTGAAATTATTGTTGGCTCAATTTTAATGTAGCTAATACAAATAGTTGCGGTTATCAAAACCGAATAACAGACGTCAAGTTAATCAAACAAATTAACATTAAGTAGGTGGCACATTCCCAGGTTATCTAGAACGACATTCTATCTACCGCTGAAGGACTCTGGTGCTTTGCGGTTGGTATTGAGGCCTAGGTGACGCTAATTTCGCAACTGTTCTTACAGTCGCTTAGAATGCTATCTGATTTCTGAGAGCCCTAGGTTAGCTACCTAAAATGCTGTATGAATACTAAGTTAAATATGGTACTTAGGTATTGTTATTGATGTTTTTAATTTGGGTTCGGCTTATAAGAGTTCCTATCCTTAAATTCAGAAAATGGGATATGTATGGGAGAGAGTAGTGATGCTGATCGATTTCTCTATAAGACAGATTTTTAATTTTTATTTGCATGAGAAGATCCAAAGTACAAATAAGTGTCAGTCAAGTTAAACCGTATCCTATGAACTTATCTGTACTAAATTAGCACAATTTACTGATAAATAGAAGATAAAGTTCATATTTTATTAGATTTATATGTACCCAGTTACGAAACCAAAATTATGTAGGTACCATTAACATACTAAGACACGTAATAAATACTTCTAACTTAATGTTAAATAAGTAATAATTTGATTTATTTTTTTAATAAGGTAAGGTGGGGTAAGACTAACACACAGGGCTAACAAACAAATGTGTGTGTTTTAGCCGGGAACATTTACGTTTGTTCTATCTTACAGACTGGAAGAATTTCGTATTTAAGCTATACGTATCGAGATAATAGACAGTGTTAGTCTTGCCCCGTGTGTTAGTCTTACCCCACCTTACCTTACATCTAATCATTACGGAATCCTTGACAAGCACAGTAATACTACTTGTATTAAAAATCAAATATAATTATAATTATATTCGAAAGGCACTTCAGTTAAATATTTTCAGGGCAAAATATTGTGGCTTGCACATTCCTACGCAGTCGCATTCAAAATATCCGGATAACGTTCCTTTGAGCAACGTATTTAGGTCCCCGCTTAGTTATTTCGCAACATAATAACTTGAAGTATTTCCTGTCTTATATTAAAATTGCGAAGAATATTTATGAGATCAATAAGAATTTATCAGTTGACAAAAACATTAAAACGGTATATACGTTTTACTCCATTTATGAAGATGAGATTACAAGGTTTTTTACAAACTTAATAGTTGGAAAGAGCTATATACAATAAAAGATGTTAGTTTAGAGTCACAATTTAATACATTAATACATATCTTAGGAATGTCGAAACGTTTTTGTGAATTAATCCTACTAATATTATAAATGTGTAAGTTTGTAAAGATGTTTGGATGTTTGTCCCTCCTTCAGGCTCTAACCGTTTAACGGATTAAGCTGAAACTTGGTACACAGATAGGTTGCATCCAGGAATAGGACATAGGATACATTTTATCCCGATAATAGGTTCCCTTGGGATAAAATCAATATTTTGTTTATCGACTTTTCCGCGGGCGGAGCCGCGGGAATCGTCTAGTAATTCATAATTCTACTAGTAAGTCGCGTCCGCTCTTATATTCAGAAGTTTTAGTATTAAAGTACAATTTACAATATTCTCGTTTCTACCAAAAATGTCCAGTCATTTGATGACTAAATAATAAGGCATATTCGTAGGTCACTATCATTATAGTTTTGCAAGTTGTTAGTGTCAAATATGAGTCGTTACGTGGCATAAGTACCTTCCTATATTTCGTCGCTGGAGCAAAATTTTCTAGGTGAGAAAACCTTGGTGCAAATTGGAGACTCTTAACCAGCTAGCGATGTCATTAAAGTCGTGCGGTCGTGAAGTGTGTACCTTAATTGAGCAAATTTCTTGTTTTCACTTCAAGTTTCTCTCTATTACATGATACCATAGTTTGGTACCTACTCTCAAAGCCTCGTTATTTAATCTTCGCTTGATTGTTCTGGTTTTTGACAAAGTTTGGAACTAAATTGGTTAGGAAGAACACTACAAACTGTCTTGGCCCTTTAATGAAGTGCTTGTTGATTCTCTCATGTTAAATCGGCTTGATAGATTGAGTTCGTATTTATATAGGCGGTAGTAGAAGTATCACAATTTCAGTTAGCTTTGTTAAACTTACACCGAATAAAACAAAGTGGATAGTTTATTGATGTTTTCGTATACTTTGTGTCACTGTTGTCACAGTTATACGTTAATACAAGTGAAGTTTTGATAGATTACCTCTTTAACAACATTTATCCCAGATCTCAGGGTGGAGCGAAGACATGGAAAATTAAAATAAAATCCATCATAACATCAACGTATACAGCTAATGTAGTAATCTTTTTGCCAAGTTTTATTTAAATTTTCCGTATCTAATGGTACCTACTCACAGATAGAAAGTCACTGTTGATAGCTGGATTTGTGATAGCTAAGGCAATTTGGATTTTAAAACTTGAAGAAAATCCATATGCCAGCCAGTGATATCGAAAGAGGTAATACTCCTCATTACAAGTTACTAGTTCGAGTATATTACACGAACCCTCTCAAGTTATCAGAGAAAACGTGCAAGTTACTCGCTCCAAGCACTTGTTACGTTCGTTCTAATCGACCCTCTTGCTTTGGGACTAGATTTCAAGTGTTGAGTACGTACTTTGCCCACAATTTCTTGCTCGATTTTTATTCTTCCTAAGCCCCGACACTTTTTCGGCTTTACCGTTTGCTTTGAGAATGTTTTTTGGTACAAAGTTTTGTTATTCTTGACACGTGACTCTGGATTTACTTTTGTTTATTTTTTCTCAGATTAATGGATCTAGGAAACATTGTTGATATGCTCTCGTAGATACCAATGAAGTGAAGTGCAGTTATATAATAGTGCTCTTGAATTTTATGCGGTTAGTTACATAAATTTCATGAGACAGTTATAAGTGAGCAAAATGCGAATATATTTCAAGGAATATAAAGACAAAGCGGTGAGTTGAAGGATGTTATTACTTAACTATACGAGACACGTATTTAATTAAGAAGCAAAAGGAATTCAAAGAGTGTAACCCAGTGTTCTCTTTAGAACTTTTAATGAAATCTCTGTCTTTTGTTTCAATTAGTTACTACTTAATCTTAAGTGCGCCGTGTGAATTCTATGAAATTCAAGTCTGTCTCTTATGCTGATGACATAAGACGCGCTTAATTTGGAAATAGCTATTGAATAAGTGGCTAATGGACATCCGTGACCAACTACAATAGAACCACAATTCAACCGTGTTCCAAATCTGTAGTGAAGTAAGTTGCATTAAGATGCTTTGTTCCGGCAGTATTAGGTATGGAAAAATGCCTAGAGATCAGTACACGGATGTAAATTATCGTAAGCAAAAGTTTGTCATTTAATAAACCCTTTTCCAATATCAACAACTAGCTATTACTTACCTGTCTAGCTCCTTTTTTGTTGCGTTTTACCATGCAGAAGAAATTTCATCCATCTATATAAAACAATTGCCAATCAGAATTCGTAAGAATTTACTTTAAGAAGCACTTTTAAGAAACAGTTGCAGCATAAGAGTCGTCTGCATTTCTCTGGAAATCGGTCTAGACAAGGTCTTCATTGTTTAGTAAATTAAATTGCATACATACCTTTGTAGTTATGTTATGTTGTCTGGATCCTAAACTTAAACTATTTATAAATAACCCACATGTTTGTTTATAACGTAGTTAAACTAATATTACAATGTTTTGATATGCTTATGATAAAATTGTTGCACTATTGTTAGAACTTTGCGTAGCTGTGGAGGGCACAGGTTCATTTTCGTTAATAAAAAGGCCTAGAGTGTTACTATAGGGAGAAGTGGTAGGTGCCTCTTTAGCCAACCAAGAATCAAAAGTTCTTATACCGAAGGCTTCTACCAAAGCCTAACAACTATTATTTAAAGACAATTTCGTGCATTACGCGTCAAACTCACTGAAGCACGGAAACGCTCAAATTTTGCTGCTAAATAGTCATCTCAAATTACTAACCCATCAGTTGCTCAATGCGCTTTATCAACTCTTGACTGTTATACACTATTGGGTCTGTCAAATTGATCATTAATGTTAGAATTTGTTATGATTTTCGTTACGACACTTTTACATATTAAAATATTGTGATGTTTTTATTATGCAATTGTGTATCGCTTCAGGCTGATGTTGGTCCACCTAACTTATCATGACGTTTTCTCCGCTTCTATACCTTCAAAGACTCCGTGTTATGTAAATGAAGTCGAGGCAAAGTAACTGTGTTTTTATATATAAGCACGTGGATTACATGGCCTTGCTGTATAAAAATACTACAACGTAGGTATATAATGTACACTACATAATAGATTCTCGCAGCTATCTGAAAAGTGCACTTACAAGTTATTTCCCCAGAGAATGAGTCGGTAAAACTTTGTTTACATTCAACTTTTACACTTAGTATCTTGCAATTTAAACCAGTAAATATTGCTTGGGTAAACGAATTCTATCTGATGTTTGCTTCTGATCGTTAGCAATACCCTTCAACCCTTATTAGATGTCTATTTATTCGATCGGATCGGCCTCGGGTAAAGTTTTTCGGCTAAAAGAATTAATTGGTCTACGTATTCCCTCTATAGATTGGATGGAGTTTTTTATTGCGCAAATTAATTAACGCAAAAGGATCCGAATCTTTTCTATTTTGATTTATTTTTGATCTGTAAAAAGAGTTAAGCGAGCTCAAATACCCCGGACGGGACGGAAGTGTATTTGGAATTTACCTATTCATATTTTATAGATATTCTGTTGATATAAGCTGTGTCATAATTTTTGGACATTGACCTCGGAGCGTCTAGGCAGCTATTTTCTTATCCGTTTACAATATGCTTTTTCCTTCCAGCGGGCGAAAGTTCCAGAATGCACGCCGCCATGCCGACGCGCGCAACCCACGCCACGTACCTCAAGCACACCGAAGAAGACCCCAGGTGGCGCTGGAAACGATGCAGATGGTAAGCTGTCTTTATATGTAAATAGCTTACGAATTATAGTTTAGGGTTAACGTATAAGGGGCACCAATAGTGGTACAAGTAAACCTCCTTGTGGTACGCCCTGTTTAACAATGGACAAAGCTACTCACTTATTTTAGCTATAAAATTTTAGACATTTATCAGCGCGGACACATTTTAAAACCTGAAAATAAAAATGACCTATGCAAGTGATTCGAAATTTGCACTAAAAACGGTTTACGTGATTGAGTGGATAATGTTTCTTGTATAATTTATACGGAACCGAACCAAAAATAGGTAAAATATTGTGTACCATTTTATTTGTTCAACAAAGTCTCTTATTGTACGCGCCGAGTGTCATTCAGTTCAAGTTGTTCATTGTACTGGATTCATTAGCTGCCAACATATTGGATTACGTTGGAGCGTGTTAAATACATTGCTCCATTAAGTAGCGTTTGTTTGTCGGATCAATGAGTTGATTGGCAATACAGTGGTAGCCGGTAGTGCGTAATTCATTATCTCTACAGTTTGCTCTCTGTATTGGAGATTCTGCGGTATTGATGCCGGAATTATGTACATAATGTCAAATAACTTTCTCAATTTCTCGAAAAAATTAAATAAAAAAGGAAAGTAAAGACTTCATCCTGTAATTCTGTTTGTGTTTTAGTGGAGCGTAATGGCGTTACCGTGTATTGTCTGAATGTAATGGATTTGCTTTAGAGACTTTTGCTGAATTTTGCGCCAGGATCACTTTTCTTTAGTGATATGATAAGGAGTACTTCAAGAGGCTGGTCCATCGTTTCTTTCTTACCCGGCGCGTTGGTGACGTCTTTGTCATGCTAATGTCTATAGGCGGCGATGATCACTTACCATCAGGTTACCCTTCTGCTCGTTCGCCTGCATAAGGCATAAAAACACTTAATTTAATAGGCGGTTACAGCATAATATGTCATAACAGTTACCTCGAAAAATTTCTTACCGCTTGTATAACCTGTGAACCTATCGTGTTTATTGGCAGCTGATTGAACAGGTTGCAATGTCAAAGATATGCCCTCGGTCTATTTACGTCACGTTCATTGGTTCGGTTGTCCGACCATGACCGTAGTTCACGAGAAATTGGGCCCAAGACCGGACCATACTGCCAACATTGTTGGCAATGGACGCGTGAACCTTATTCGCGGAGTAAGAGGCAGACATTGTACTACGCACTTTGTGAACTTGTCTTTTTATCAGAGTTCATTGATATTAAATGGCCACATGAAATGAGTCTTATCCATAAAACTGCCGATAAGGCTTAATGAATCATAATTTTCAATATTAATCAGTAGAAGCCTTGACTGTATAGCTGACGTTCAAAAACATAAGGAAATGCATAGCATTTTGCGATCTAACTTTTCACTGCGTCCAAAATAGCCTTGGTTAAGTTTTCGTTGATTTTCTATTCAGTTTCTCTTGAAAAGCGTACTTATTTATTATTTGTGTAACTGCTTTCAGAAAGATATCAAAGCACCTCTTGGCATTTCATATTTAATAATTAATAGAAGAATGACACCTCCCCACTTATTGTAGAACTTCAGTAACCAAGAGGTATTATGTATTTATCATCGTAATTCAGTATCCTAACACTTACACAGAACACGTAACGTAAATAAGTGTATAGGTAATTATGTTGAAAATTGATTGGTTATGTTTGTTAGTAGCGCTTCGCATGGCATACTAATTAGATTTGGTATTTGAATGACAGCTGATTTATAATTTCACAAAAGAAGATTGACAGGCTTTAAATCAAATTGTTGCCTAGAAATTGAAGAATGCTCCTTATTTTTTCCAATTGGGTAGTTACTCGTATATCCTATAACCTAACACTTTTCAGCTTAAAATTCCCACATCTTGGTGGAATGGGAACGCAGGCATGTTATTTCACGTTACGATTTCTAGTCAAGTGTCTATCAAAAGCCATTATTCCTTCGTCATCTTTGCCACCTCCTAAAGAAGTAGGTTTGCTGTAAAATAAAGATAGTTTAGATTACTTCAACGGAACGTTTTTTTTTTTAATTTAATTTAAACAATAAATCAGACCAAAATTTATTAAAGTATCAAGACTGCAATTTGTCAAATTAAGCTGAAACTCTGGCGGACAAAGCCGCAATAAAACAAATGACATTCACAGAAACTAAAATGTATTTGTACAATACAGTGAATTCTAGTTACAAAATTGGATTACTTTTTAACTAAGTGTCTCATTCAGAATGTGCATGACTGAAATTTATATTTTGCTGTTTTAAAACAAATGTTTCTTGCAATGACAAATTGGTGCAATAATAGTCGCGTTAATCTAATTTTGAACCATTGTTCTGTGAAGTTTGATACTTAGCTATGAATATTGGCCGGAAAACTTGTTCTAGCATAAGCGAAAATTTGAATACCACATGATGTATTGAGCAATAATGTGTCGTATGGTGGGAGCGCAGTCCCATTTATTATTCAAAACGAGTCGTTTATAAGCGACAGGTAGACGTTGTAATTTTCAACAGCCTGACAGTTTCTGAGCAGTCGCTTTAGATGGTACTGTAGGAGGTTTAAATTATTAATAACCCTGGAACACGTTACTGGAGTATCGAGTAGCCACAGGCTGTATATGGGACAAGGTTGTTTGCAAACTACTACTTTATTCTTTAGAAGTATTCGTAACGGTTTGCAGTTCCAATTGCCGTTCTTCGTTCCGGCTAAGACGATGAGATTCTCTTTTTGTTTTTGCGTTGCTCTCTGGTTGGGAATTAACTTGAACTTCTTGCCTGCTACAAACGGCTGCACATTGTACCTACGTGTCTTGTTATTCCTATGGAGAATTATTTCTCTGTAACCGGTTAGTATAAATAAAATTGGGTCTCTAATGTTCAAAGAAGTCTTATCACCAAACTTTTTTGATCAAACTATAGTCAAAATTAGAATTTATATCTACGTCATCTTCAATACAGATAACTCATTGGTTTTCTACTGGCATAATAATACTTATCAGACTTGTGGATGATCTCTTAGCCTACATAAGAAATGAATAATTCAAGCAAAACTGCTTGCTTAGCGCTATAATTACCGTGAACGTAATAATATTGCAACTTCAGAGTCAATGGTATATTCACACTTTACGAGAGTCACGTCTCGCCGTTATAACCTAATGCATATTCATGCGCAGCAAGACGATAAATAAAAACGTTGCTATACGAGAAACTCATCTGGTCTCTGAGTTAATAGCTCTAGTTCCAGCTTAATGCTTCGTGCGATTATATTTCCTTGAGCTAAAAGAGGCTACGTGCTCTTTATAGAAATAAACGTGGGGTTGTTAAAAATGCATTAAACAGGACCCCGAGGACGTTCGAACTGACTCAAGGCGGCGATAACAGATCGACCCACCGAGTTTCACACAACCCAGTTGTGTAAGAATATTACCTTATTCGTAGCGTTCTTGATAGTGGTTTAGATATGGAGATATGTTGTTTGTGTAGTTAGGGTATTCTGTTTTTACTTTTTGGTGCTTGCCATTAAGCAGCTTGGAAATATGATTTATAATTTCTGTAAGTTATGATCCTTGTTACTGAAAACCCTTAGATAAAATTCAGTCAGTTCTATTTTTATTTTCAATTTTGTTTTTATTTTCTACCGATATCTTTAGACTCTATAGATAACTAGACCCTGATCCGATAGTATAAACAGACAAATGTAAAGGTTTAATAAAATAAACACTTTCACACCAATACAATCATCGTAAATATTGCCTCTAGCCGGAAAAGGACCCGACAGTATTTGATCAACAGGTACGGTCAATATTAAATTATATACGGGGTCGCGAGTGAAAAATAAAGTATTACCAGAAAAATTTGTTTACGTGGAAGTTATACATTAACCGTTTTATATGCAAACAGTTTAAGGTCAACACGATTTGGTCCCGGGGAACGGGGACTATGCAAGGTCTTAGTCTTGACCCCGGGAGCAACAGCGCAGGTGCTGCTATGTAATTCAATAACGTGTCCTTGTTTATACAAAATATTGTGTAACGTAAACCCCTCACAGCAATAATGGGGATATTAATGGATGTTGTTAACGGTGCACCGTACCGCAGTTAGGTATCTTTTGTGGAGCAACATTGTTAAATGTGCCCGATTATTATCTGATAGTAGAAGTTGTTTGTCATTAGTCAATGTTTATCAAGTGACGCCCCTCAACACTTGTTTTTCTCGAACTGAACATTTGGTAGCGATCAGAAATATTCGCACATCTCGCACTCTTCATAATTTTTTATGTTTTATTTTGTTTATGGCGTGACG
>LGAG01000971.1:859545-876287 GCA_001278395.1 Lerema accius | reverse complement strand
GTGTAAGTTATACATTAACCGTTTTATATGCAAACAGTTTAAGGTCAACACGATTTGGTCCCGGGAACGGGAACTATGCAAGGTCTTGGTCTTGACCCCGGGAGCAAGAGCGCAGGTGCTGCTATGTAATTCAATAACGTGTCCTTGTTTATACAAAATATTGTGTAACTTAAACCCCTCACAGCAATAATGGAGATATTAATGGATGTTGTTAAAAGTGCACCACACTGCAGTTAGTATCATTGTTAAATGTGCCCGATTATTATCTGATAGTAGAAGTTGTTTGTCATTAATCAATGTTTATCATGTAACGTCTCTTAACACTTGTTTGTCTCGAACTAAACATTTGGTAGCGATCAGAAATATTCGCACAAATTCAATACTCTTTATTTTTTTATGTTTCATTTTGTTTATGGCGTGACGGTGTGTGGATGCACTTTGTAACATTAGCGAAGCTATAGAATGCTACCCG
Organism: Lerema accius; assembly: GCA_001278395.1. NCBI lineage: Eukaryota > Metazoa > Arthropoda > Insecta > Lepidoptera > Hesperiidae > Lerema > Lerema accius. Next base: position 875,815 of record LGAG01000971.1, on the reverse strand, counting down.
CCTTTGTTTCACATCGTAGACCTGAAAAGAAACTGTAGGTCCCTAATACGTTTTCAGGTAACTTCGTTGAAGTTGTTATTTTAATCATTATTTTATTAAATAACGATATTTCCATTTGTCCATGGTCTTGCCACGGTGCCACAAACAGTACTACAACTCTTTATTATATACCATATTTCAAGTAATTACATTTATGCTTTATTAACGGCTGGCAATCATATCGCTAAAGGCGATCTATTTCAGTCTTACCGCACAATGTTAAAAGTATAATTTTTGTGTCAATATTTACTAGATAGAATCTAAACTCGTTAACAAACTTCTTTTTAAAATTTAATTGATTTGCGTGATGGTTACAAGCGTGCATGCGTGACTGAAGACAGTGCGTGTATACTTTTTCTTCCTATTAAATCAATAGCTAGGGTTATTTTATAATTTTTACGTAGATTTGATACATTCAAATTTTATATTGATATCTCATGGGAGATTTATAGGCTTTTAGGCCACGCACGTACAACGAACTGATGAGTAAAGTTTTATGATCAAACGAACTTGTCAAAGCGAAGTTCGATCACAATTATATGAGCAACTTTATTCGACGCGATTTATGATAATAACAGATGTAGATTAAAATCAACTTTACTTAACTATTGTGAGTCCTATTGAAAGAGCTATCTTGTTCAACCTACTTTCATGTTTTAGTGCTATACAGTTTTAAGTAAAATCCACCGTTGTTAAAGATTTTAGAATGGGCTCAAAACTGTTTGCGAAGTATTTGTTGAATTCGCCTTAGCTAAAAGAGCTTTTATTATAATTGAATCTCTTGTGAGAAGCACATTCTTTATATTAAATGGCTTTGTAATGTTCTTTAGAATCTTTGCTTCACTATGAAGTTTCCAAAAATTTTATTACATTTTTTATTTTTTAGTACACTAGAAATATTTTAGATTTTTTACAGATAGGTACGGTGTGAAAGTCTTTGGCTAATCTCAACCGGAATTAATAGTTTTTTTTTTTATTATTTGACGTTAATGTTTGTCGGTTGAAAAAGATATTATTATCCTTATTGTCGAGTCAAAGTTGCCTTCATGTTTTATAGTAGTCAGTTTTGATTTCAGAGTCATTAAATTTCTGCATTATCGATGCGTTGGTGGAGAACTACTAAATACTCGTAATTTAAGGTTGTTTATTGATGCGGTTGGCCTACAGTGTACATTTAGAATCAGGAAGATTGTATCATGGTCATATTCCTCGTTACATAAAATTAGAATAACCTCATTCTTTGTTCTGTAATTTACTCTTGTTTATTAAGAAAGCATGTAATTTCGTGTCATAATGTTCTCGCGATGGAAACATTCGCGAGTGTTTCTGATTTCCCGCGGGATTATATAACTTCCCAAATATCTCCGATATACGGTAGGTACCTATATAGTAGGTAACTCGTAATAGTTTGACGGGCATATAAAAATATAAGTTTTTTTCGGAGATGTGTCTATGTATTAATACGTGAAGGGTTCGACTTTTGGTACATTTTTAAGCATTATGCAGGCATTTGCGATTTGACATAGGTAAAGTTTAAATGACGAAGAAGTGCACAAAGCTAAAGTTTCTTTAAAAAAACACGTAAATTTTAATTTTAAAGCTCATAATTACGCATACCATACAGTAAACGGTTACCCACCTCGATTTGGGCGAACCCTATTTTTCGAACGAAAAATATAATGCGAATGCTAATTGAGTGCTAACTTAAAAAACTGCCTCAAATAACATAAAAATCGCTTCATTACCCTTGATGAAGGAAAATTACAATTTTCATCGCGTCTCAAGAACCCTTTGGAAATGCTGACAAGTTGCTCCTTAGGACCATTTACATTTAATTCCTTAACTAAATATCCTACAGTTATTTAATTTGGAGTAAAATTGACAAAATGTCAAAATTATTATCTAATTGTTAAATTAACCCCTAAGTTCGGAATAAGGCGCTGATGTAGCCATTACTTAATATTTTAATTTTTATTCTATTGGTCGCCTTAACTCTACGGATCAAAAAATCAACCCCTAGTCTTCCAAATAATAGTTTAACAGAAGGAATTTTAATTTTAATATCCAATGTACACTTGATACAGATGTAAAATACGACAAAATAGATCGATTTCAGTGTCAAATGCTTGATGACAATCTCTTTATATGAGAACGAAACAACAAACTTATCATAATGTCGCATGTTGACCTAAAAGTGTCTTTGATGTGGTTCAGCGAACATAAATGTTATTATACACTTGGCGGTGCGAAAACAGCCCTTATACGTGAGATAACTCCCTCTTATCTTATTAGATGTTGACCGCGGTTTTGTCTCTGTGCTAAGGTTTATATGTCATAATATATTTGTTTACTAAAATATTTACGGATTAAATAGTAATTTTAAAAGTCCTAGATACTTATTTATGGGAGAAGAAGCGAAGCGAGGAAGCCTATTTATACAATAAATATATGTACCTACATATGTAGAAAGGGTTGTTTCAGGGATAATAGCAAGGTAATTAAGACGATAGTAATGAATTGAATTGAACTCCTTTTTAAAAACAATTCTCATGCTATAGATTTCCACAGGATATCCTACTAAGATCATGTTTCAACATATTAATAAACCTCGATTAATTTACGCTAATTTCATGACAAGAGATTTCCTCAAATCGCGGCTAATGATTATCGTCCCGCAAATACTTGGCTATATGGACAAAGTTCATTCATTCGGTGATTCCGTATGTCAGGATATGTTGTATACTAAAGCATACTAGGGATGTTCGATGATCGTAGACTTTCGATGATTTATCGATGTTTCAATATCGATATTGTCATTATGTCAGACGTCCATATATCGATGTTATTTAATTATTGGTAATATCACAGAGTGTTAATTAATGAAGGTAAATTATTTAATAAAAATGAAGAGGTAATCAATCAATATTGGATAAAAAAAAGCTTCGATGTTGAGACGATTACGATAGACTTTGAATAACGGTAGCAGCCTACAGTATATTGACATCGATGCCAACATCGATATTTTTGTAAAGTCAAACATCCCTAATGTATACAAATGTGTATTTTGAGGAGGCAAGGTCGGCGACTCGAGGCAACAGCGTTAATTGTTACAATAAACCAGCATAAATAGAAATTCCCGGGTGGATTGTCAAAGCCGTTTGAATTTGAAATGCACTTTATGAAAGTTTTATCTTAAATGCATTACGCCGTACAAAGTTAGAACATTCCGTTGTCTGTGTAAACCTTGTTAGTAATATTTCCATACAAAGCTTTGTTATAGTTTCATGATGATGTATAAGAAATGTCAGATCAGTTTTTGTTATAGTTCTACGGGTTATTAGGCTCTTTCATCTATTACCATTTATTGATTTTATTAATGGATTTCGTTTATGTGTACACCTTTCATAAAGGAAAAAACATGGTTTAGAGTTATTTTTCTTCTGGTTGCCATCCATTTTGGATTATTTTAGTGTGGAGTCTTAATCGTTAAGGACATTTGTATACACAGTGAGAACCATTTATTCCGTAACTTTCATGTAGTGTTCAACAATTTGTATATGAACAGTTAGTTATACGAGTCGTATATTTAGTGTTCGCTATATATCAAAGTACATCGAAATTTTTGCAAAACCTTTTATTTCGTGAAACACTAGACTGAAAGCAATGTAAACTGAACATTAAATAGAATTACCAATTACCTGACCGGAAAAAAACTTCAATCCTACTCCCGGGAAACGAACCTAGTACACCTTATTCAACCCTACTAACTATGCCACGGGACGTTTTTTCACAGACTAACTTAATAGAAAGTTTCGGGCACTATTCGGTCCGCTGATTTTCTACTTACATGTTAGTAAAATAGAATTTTCTCATACATCGAAGTTGTTTTTTTCTCGTCTGAGAACTTGGTGATTCTGCGACGTGACGCAAGGTCGGTGGAGCCATCAAGCCCTTTTATTTAAGAGTAAATTGTCACAAAGGGGAATGTGTTGTCTGGTGATTCATTCACCTGAGTGAATAAGAAAATAGGTGTTTTTGCGGGAACTTATTGTGGATGGAGCTTCCTTAAAAATATTACCTCCTTAATATGTTGCTAGATAATGCTCAAGGTAGGGGGGGTTGTCAGTTGATGTCGAAGGAAGTGGGAGGGGAGGGGTGCACGAGGATAGAAAAAAGTTTGAGTATAATAAGTCGGTTCACTTAGGAATAACGCGGGTATAGATGTGATTACTTCACACTTTATTGATTTACACTTAAGTATGACTCAATTTATTTTTTGCAGCACTAGAAAGGTGCAGTTTATCATCGGCCGATGCCATATTATTATCTAACATGTATATAACTTAGAGACTGATTCACTTGCATAAGTTGCATACTACATAGTATTGTGCAACGCATCTAATCTATCCATGCAGTGAACCATTCAATGCATTTCCAAGTAGCAGGTAAAAGTCAATTTCTGTGTATAGAATTACCATAAGCAAAGTGTACCTTTTTCGTACTCGTATTTGGTGTTGACATTTATATTTTCTTGAACATAGGGTCCTAGCACACAACGTTTTATTAACGCGCCGACAACGCAAGTCTTTGATGCGCGCGAACGCTGCGTGTTTCATTTGCGTTCATATCGCTACATACAATTGCTATTTACAAAAACACGCTGAGAATTTGAATTCTCATGTAGTTACAAATATAATGTTTATCACCTTAACTTAATCTTATATGTTTACGTGCGCAGTTTTAATATATTGATGGAAGAAAATATTGAAATGTTTATAATACTCACAGATCTTCCTTTTAAATTATTACGTGTTCGTTGACCTCGTTTTGGCGAGGTAGGTGTGAGAATAGGTCTTATTATAAACAAAAACGTGTTCTTACTACATATATGAATCAATGCGGAGAGGGCATTGTAACCATAGAGGGGTCTTTGGTACCTATTCAATCACATGAAAGGGCGACGGCTATCATATCTAACGAGTCCATTAAGGTGGGTGTGATTTTCAATATGTGTTTCGTATAATAGGCGTGAAAGGAATCGGCGTACACCATATCTACCGATTCCATTAACTAATATCAGGTCAATATTAGTCTGTGCTAGTCGTATTTTAGGCTGTATCCCCAGTAGGCAAACTGTTAGAAGACGACTGTGTTTGCGCCGTATCGGTTTAGTACGCCCTTTCATATATTTGAAGTGGATTTTCCATACTTTGTTAGTTTTGCGCTCTATGTACACAGTTTTCAGCGTTACGTACGCAGACTGTCTCAGTTAGTGGCTGACTCAGCAAAAACGGTTGCGACGCACGAAAATTGATCTGAGTTTGCAGCTAACTCGAATTTTAGTTCGTCACTTTGCGACTCACTTAGTCAGCCGCTAAGTTTGCCTACTAGGTACACAGCCTTAGGGTATGTCATAGCCTCATAGCACGTCTATGTTGAGGCTAATGTACGTAAATCAGTTTGTGGAAATTGACTAATTAAGCGGTCGTAGCTCGTATAGTACAGCTATAGTCATCTCTTGAATTAGGTGTCAACGGGTGCGATCAGTAGTTGCACTAGTTGTATAGGTTGGTAACCGTTATTGCGTTAGTGGAATAGTTAGCATTTCTCGAACGCTAGCTTCGAAATTCGAAAGGGTTTTTTTAAGCATTCATATTTCAAAGTCTCGGCTGCCGTTTTTCGTGTATTGGTTGTATTGCATAGCATATTAAGTTTGGACTTTCGGGTTGATTCGTAATTCCTCGCGCAAATTCTTACTGGAGTAGTTGGTAGAATATGCTTATAAAACTATCTAAAACTTATGATGTGATAAAAAGTATTTTATCACCGTCTAACGAGCTTTCGTATTGTTGACTAAAGAACGAGTCTAGACAGAAAGACGTGAGGGGCGTGCCGTATGAGATGCAGTCCCGAAATTTTTAGTCTAAAATAAAATGAACGCCAGAAAAATACAAAAAAAATTGCTGTTAAAAAAATAACTCTGTTGGTATGAGTCTGTTGTAAAATAAATTCATTTTCATAGTTTATTATTAGATTTTCTTTTTCATCTTATAAGCTAGGTGCATTAAGCGCTGGTAGTAAACAATATTTAAACAGGTTACATTACATGTTATGCACCCCAATAATTTCAAATATTTAACGTATTGAACAAACCTGTTAATTGTATAACAATTCCATGTTTGTAAATTCTAGACATTTGGTATTAAATTTTTACATTTAAGTTTTACCCCAACGAAACCAACTTACCAGCGTGGTTTCATAAAGCAGCATTATGAACATTACAGTGTTGCTCTAATCTTGAAACATGACAAAGATTTGAAATTATTGCGTCATTTATGTCATGAACAAACCGCTGCGGGAACGTTAATGATAGTTTGGAATGCTTCCCTTGCGCATTTCGCAGGTCACGTGCGATTCTGTCACACAGTTCGCTCGAATCGTTCATTTACCCAATTTAGAGGAGTTTTCACATTATGACAAGAGATGGCTCCACTGTCCTTATTCCTGAATCACGCTAACGCAATTTTTCACGTGAAATGTAAACGTGAAATGTTTTAGTATAATTATGTTCTAATTTATTTTGTCTTTGGTTTTAACTTGCTCATTATGTTAATAATTTCGTGGTCTTCAAAATGTGTCTAATGGTTAAAAAATCTATTAGGAATAAGCTATGACTACTGTTATAGGTACTATGGTGAACTTGGTTTATTTTGCCCTTGCCTCAATATTTATTTCCAGAAAATTGAATATAAAGATGTTGGTAAAACTGAATTGGTATATTCCTGTAAATAAATACATTAAGATGTTAATATAAAAATAACAGATCTTAATTGTAATTTCGTTGTAGTTATTACCATAAATAAACTTACATTGTTACTCGGTAATTTATTTTCATAAATATTGAAGAACATAAATATTTATTAGTTGAAGCTGAAAAATGAGCTAGCAGATTCGTGTTGTCTATTTTGGACGCTCATAACTAAAATATTTTGGTAGTAGTAACATAATAGTCTGTAAACAAATAAATAATTTATTGGATATTCTATGTTTTTGAAAATATAAATAATTCAACATTTAAGTCTGAAACCAGGAACTAAGTTTCATTATTTCGATTGACGACTTGCAAACCCTGTTCAAGAGAACAAAAATAAAGATTGCACTTATAGACGAATTCCATTAAAATCAATTCACTAACTGTTCACTTTTCTCCCTGGGAGGCGTGTTTTATTTTCGTTATCATTAACAAGCGTATTGTGTGCTGTCGACACATGTCAGCCGGTCGCGTGCGCGGGCGCAGGTCAGTCGAGTGCGCGGGTTCGTTGAGCGCGTTTATCTCATCAATGATCCCATTGGAATCTCCCGCATCGGGCCGGGAATCGACTCTTCACTCACTTAGCTTTCCGGTTCGCGTAATCCGATCAAAGCACAGTGTTGTCATTCGGACGACTAATTAACGAGTTAGTTGTACTGTTACAAATGACATGTGATGCATCGATTTAGTGTTCCGATATTCGATTTATTTAAACGTTTCTGTGGGTGAATTTAGTCTGTTGTTGTCGGGTAATTGAAATACTTTTTTCGGTGAAACAATTTGGCTTGTCTGTCGGTTTCTGCTCCTTTGCCAAGCGGTCAAACGTTCGCCGTTCGCATATCTGTAGTGTCAGCCGAAGACACCGACCCGCGCTACCCACATGCTTGTATATACTTGCTCGATACAACAAAGCGTCAAATTCTGTTTGTACGTGAAAATATAGCGTTTTTATTACTTGCTGTTTATTTTGTTCGCTACGCGATCGTTCTATATTGTCGTCTGTGAATGTAACTGTTTTGTGCCGAAGAAATGGATATGATGGTGGTGCAAGACGGACCTATTGTGATTTCTTGGATTGTGTTTTTGTTGCTGATATGTCGATGTTACTATCAGATAGGTAAGTCTTTGTTTGCCTTTGTTATTTACTACGATTATGAATATTATATTAATGCTTTTTGTAGATTTTTGAAGATGTACTAAGACGAAGTGCATGACGATATTGAGGATGTATTAGTTGCCTTTTAATTTTCTTTTGTATGTGGGTTATAGGTTAACAACTATCTTATGATATAAAATACTAGAAGATAGGGGCACATGTTATTCTGCCACATATTTTCTCCTACTTTCACAGGGTTTCATTTTTTCTAATAGCTGATCTCTTGATTATCTCGATATTCAGTATCACCTAACGGGTCCAACTATGTTCCTAAACCATACTCGGTCCTTCTATAGTACATCAGCAAATGTTCATTAAAATCGGTGCAGCGAATTAAGAAAAGTTGAGTGACAAACACATGTATGCAAAATTTTATACATTAAGAAATTATAGCTATGTGTAGATCATAATAAATATATACTTGGTATAAAAAGTTGTCGAAGAAGATGTAAAATATGTTAAAAACTGTCTTGTAGAACAAATCTCAGTTTATTTGGTCATTAATAACAAAAAACTAAACAAATTAAAAACTTGTTCGTTGTCTAGAAATATTACAGTAGAATTAATTATACGTTTTATAATTATATATTCTACATAAATTAATAGTGAATATAACAATTCTTACATTCGTTTCCTTGCCAATGGACTGGTTTTGCGGTTTATTAGAGTTACAGGGTATTGATATCATAATGCTAGAAACTGGTGTCGCTAGAACTTGTTAGATATCTATATTGTGACACTGAGGACTGTAGGTATCTATTAGTTTATTGTCATCCACGTATTTTACGCTTCCTTTGACGACAAGTTGAGTCTAATGGAATTACTTAGTTCTATGATGAATGTGTTTTGTTATAGTTCTTTTACATAGTTACAATATTTTCTTTACTATGAGTTATTAGAAGTTGGTGTTATTAAAAGTTATATTATCTTTATACTGTCCTGCGTTATCTTTCCATTTAGTCTTATATGTTTAAGTATTTATTCCAAAGAATCTCTTTTATCATAATCATCGGTTGTCTTATACTATCCTGGTAGTTACCTATTCTATTCATTATGATATTAATCTGCAAGGGCTAACTACTGAAAATCTAGATATCCGTTGATATTACTAAAAGTTGACGTTTGACATGTCAATTCAATTCGTCCAGCCAGCTATATCGAACAAGTATAATCTATCGTTTGACTTAATGCATTATGGTTGAATTTTGACCACAGATCGGGTCTAATAGAATGAGTAAATATTTAAACTAGTTTATCAAGGGCTTTCGTGTATGCATATAATCATAGTCTCTAGTTTGTGTGTCTGTATGTAAAGCTTCGATAGTAGTTGTCGCCGCTGAGTCTAGCTACACTGGCAGGGCGCACGGTATCGACATATCTGTCAATTTGTCATTCACTACTCATTAGTAACAAATGGCAGTGTTGCGCCAATATCGCAGTTAGTGCGTCATATTTATTTGTAGTCTGTGCGTGTTAATCTTTCTGTAACTCGTGGTTCTTATTTCGAATTGTTATCTATAACAATTTGACGATTCGTATGGCGCAATGGTTTTTGTGCTTGACTGCCGTTGTTTATTGGGTCCTGGGTCTGATTGACAGGGAGGTGGAATGATTGATAAATTTCAAGGTGTGTTCTTGGTGTTGTTTATACCCTTTATCTATTTTTATTGTACATGGTATCCACGAAGCGGAATCCTAGGTTTACTAAATCGTGTTTCTGGTCATTCGGATAGGGTTTTTCTGGAAAAAAAAATCAAAATTAAAGGATTTTTTTGAATAGAGTCAAGTACCCTTTGTAAGTACACTTTGATATTAGACAAAAAATCTATTAAGTAGGTACGTTAAATCATTTATCTATTTGTGATTTGAACCGTAGTATTAAATTATTTGCGCAATGGTGCCGTTGAATATTTGCTAAGTAGGTTAGTGTGATGTATATCGGTTATACTGACTTCCGCGAACAAAATAGCGTTTGGGAATAATAACATTAAAATTCTTGCACTGTTATGATTGGCTTGTGCGCCTCCATTTAAGAATCTTAAAGGAATGTCCAGTCGTAAAAGATTAAGCATTATAAAGTGTAAAGAACCCATTTGCCGAGATGGAAATAGTGTTTCTATCTTTACTCGTATATTGTTAAATTACTTGTCCCATGTTTCATTGACCATAACTTGAGAACGGTTTTTCGATTGATTGTTTTTCGTGTTGTTACGTTTAGATTTGCGAGGAAAAGGTTTATGTGAAAAGATCTTAAAATATAATCCTCCAGAAATATAAAAAAAGTAGTTGGTATATTTTGAAATAAAAACTACTTGCTACAAACTTACATACGATTCGATTTGCTTGTGGTCATCTGGTTAGGTCAAACCAAACTGGTACGCCCGTTCGGTTTTAAAGGACTTTTAAAGTTCCTATAATTTAACTGCTGCAATTTTTATGTCATATAAAACTAATATTTTATGACATATCTCCAAACTCGAATCGTTATTATAAATTCTACGAAATGCTCAGAATAGTCATGATAGAGTTTTGTGATTAAATTTTCGGATTTTATATTTACGATCGACGAACGAATCGCAGGCTGCTTTCGTGGATACTTTGAAAGTTGATGTAAAGTTAAAATCGGATGCATTGTTTATAGCGATCGTTCGTCCATAAAATGGGTCGCGTCCGTTCGAGCAATGGCAATACATTAAAATAGATATGTCGTTGCCCAACCGGAAAATTGGACATATTGCGATATGTGCAACTCGGGCATTTTAAGAAGCTGAGCTGATATTATGTTACTTTTTAAAGAAACTAAGATGGGAGCCCCCCTGGCTTTCGATTCGATTTATTTGTAGGTATTGGAAATTAGAATTTAGAGTTTTGAAAATTTTTGTTACTTAGTCCAGAATCCAGTAAACTCTTCTAACTTTTGATATTTAGTCAGCAGTGAAAATTAAAAACTAACGAAAAACAACACTGAGTTGTATTAAAATTCTCTAATAGAATTCTTTCATTTCAAAATTTAATTTAATTACCAGTTAGTGCAAAATAATCCCTTCTTTCTTATTAAGTCTGTTAATATTTTAATTAACAAAGGCGGACCCCGCTCCGTCTCATAATGCAAAATGAGACCAGTCTCATAATTTGATGTTAATGTAAGCAATATAATAATATTTACGTGACGTTTTAACGGTATAAGAACCAAATATACACGTCACATTGAACAAATAACCTTACTATATTTCATACTAGACGACGCCCGCGGCTTCGCCCGCGGAAACGTAGACAAAAGAAAATTAGATTTGTCCCAAGGGAATCTTTAATCGGAATAAAATCTATTCTATGTCCTATTCCTGGATGCTAACTATCTGTGTGCCAAGTTTCAGCTTAATCCGTTCAACGGTTAAAGCGTGAAGGACTTGCAAACATCCAATTATCCAAACATTCAAATGTCCAAATATCTTTACAAATTTTCACAATTAGTAGTAAGTAGGATTGAATCACTTTACCTTACTGTATATACGAGTACCACGGTAGACCATTGCAATAGCTACATAACTAAAACGAACCTATCTAGCCAAGAAATTTGAGATTATATACGCTTTCTCCACTGCCATACAAGTTTTTCCAGTGGGCTTGGGTCTTCTCATTCACAACTAGTTCTGGAATAGTTACATTGCTTGTAGGAAGCTGTATACTTGTGGCTACCGGTGTCCAGTTGTTATGCTACTGATTGTATTCCGGATCAAATGTTTTGTATAGCTTTTATCATGTTTCATCGTTTTTTACGTATTTCGTATTACTTCTATGAGTCACGGATTATGAGTAGTAGAATTTTATGTTTTAAAGAGGTTATTATTTGGCTTAGGCCGAATAGTTAGTGGAGACTAGCCTTTTCCATATTCTATTTACATTGTGAGAGGAGATTGGAGTCCCAGCAGTGGGACAGTTATGGGTTGTGATGATGATGATGAATTTATTCTAAGACAATTTTTCATTAACAAACTTTAAATCTAATTGCTTAAATACACAGACTACTACATGCTCTAATTGAACTGGTATTTATCTCTCAGTCGTAAACTATATTGTTGTTCTTAATTTTCTTTCGCGTCCTAAAAAAGTTGCGTAATCTTAGGAATGCAACCGTTCCGCATCATGTTGGAGACCTTCCTTAATACCTTAAAAAATCTCCTTCGGAAAACTAACTCCCACTTAGAGAATTTTTATATCTGTAGTTGTACCTAATAATATAATGCTAAAAAGTTTGTTTGTTTGAACCCGCTAATCTCAGGAACTACTGGACCGATTTCAAAAACTATTTTAGTGTAAGATAGACCATTTATCGAGGAAGGCTATATGCTTTATAACATCACGCTAAGATATTTAGGAGAGGAGCAGCAATACAAAAATTGCGAAAATGGCAAAATTACGCCGGCGCAGCCGCGGGCGATTGCTAGTTAAAATATAACTTTGCTTACATTTTCCACAACACTTTGATGTATAACGAAATAGGTACAGATTTTAAATCTGCGATACAAAACCCTTTGAAAACCTAATCCCTTTCTAGTGTGGTGCATTGTTGTGTACAATCGTTTCTTGTGACGCTACTCCACGCTCGTCAAATGTAGGTGACCCGGTTCCTGGTGTAAACACATGTGGATTACGGTTTGCATGGTTTAATCTCGCGGGTCCTTCGGTTAGAAGTTCTACACCGGGCGTTGGAGGGTTATTTGTCATGTTGAAGATTGTATGAGTAAGAAGTTAATGGTGAATGTAGCTTAATTGGTTGTGACGTAGCGTAAGTCTTGGGTTCGATCTCAGTTGGGGTATACGTTTTTGTCACAGATTAATGTTTGTTCTTTAAGTACTTGAAGATTTTGACTTATAATCGTTAGCATAAAAAAACATTTTTCTAAAGTGCATTAACATTTCTGGGATCTTACCTATCTACTATAGAAATAACGAAGTTTTCTAATGTTGCATTTTCAAGGATTTTCTAGGATCATTGCGTTGCAAAGTGTGAGAGATATCTTGATACATACTACAAATAAATTGGTTAACGCTAAAACATTTTGCATTAAACATGCAACGCTGCCCGTATTTCGGTCTCGTCGACAAATATATCTGCAGATACTCTGAAATATATAAAACGTTGCCAGTTTTGGTTCAGATGTAGGGCTGCCATCCGTGAATATTTGTGGGGAATGTCAGACAGTTTTTTGTAATCGGATTTTTGACCGTGGTAAATAGAATGTTAATAATAAGTAATAACCATCTGAGAGCTCTGTGTATTAATTAATAACAAACAATTAATAAATACTTAAAAAAATAACTAGCAAGTAAGGACAATACATCCGGTACCCATTACTCATTACTCCATTTCGTAAAGATTAGGACCATTCAATCGCTGTTATATTCTTTCTTTCTCTCTTTCTTTGGACAATTTTAAATTACTTCATAATTTCCTAATTTATTTCTAAATATACATAGTTCAGTTCCTTTAATTTCAAAATGGCAACCCTAGTAAGAAACGACCTGGATGCAGTATTAAGAATTGCATAGTTTAATCTTAAGATTACTGCGGATTTCTGAAACCAACTAGATTATATTGAAGGTATCTTCTTGTAGACGAAATAAAATATATCAGAGGAATATTGGAAGTATTGGAACTCTTTTTAAAGGTAAGAGTCCTTTCTTGGAATTTAGTAGCTCTTTTCTTACTGAATTTTAAAATCCTAAACACGCCTAAAACAGCAAAACTTTATTCCGTGACGTAAGAAGAGGAAAATGATTACGAAACTACGCAATTCCTAGAAATTTGGGTTGTAAGAGTAAGAACCTACTAATTTACACCCTAATTTAGCCCGTAGTCTATATTCTCTGCGCGATTACCGGACATCTATAGTCAAACCTATAAGCCTTTAAGTCATGTGGAAATTATGGTGCATATTTCGTAAGTAGAAATTCTGTGAGACATAATGTTAAAGTCACTCCAAAGAAAAAGTAGGTTTTTTTAAAAACATAAATTTAAGTTTCCTTTCTCATTATACTAAAATATAGGCATCTACTTACTCATAAAACATTGCACAGTATTCATATTTCAAACGTATTTCATTTTGCATCATTCTTTACTAGACTAAAGACATACCTAGTAATGAAAATTATTCTAAACTTTCCCTGTATAGAAATCTCTTTGTAAATAAATATTAAAGCCACGTTCATAAATATTTCAATGAAAGTGCCTACTTTCAACCGTTTTCTTAACACAAATTCGTTATTCAATTTTATATTTAGAACGACCATTCAGTAAACCAGTGTATGGTATAACGTACTACATAATAAATAGTTTTGCAACGCAATTAAGCTCTCATATCTTAATAATTACGCGTTTATGAATTATTAGGGCTATGTGTATGTGAAAATGAATAATGGAAATTCATTAAATGTTATAATTATTTTTACTGAATAGGTAAAAGTACCTTTCATAAATGTAATTTAGTTGGGTGCTACTGTTAGTTGTACCGACTAAACTTTAAAGAAGACTTAAAGACTTAACTTAGACTAAACACAATTAGATCAAATGCCATCAATATAACTAAAACTGTAACCCTGGCCTTTCTTTGAGTTGAACCTTACTCCAGATTTCCTAACTTATCAAGCTTAAAATATATCTTTGTTTTTTTGAAAACTAGCTTGTGTAATAAAACTCCATCTTACCCATGATCACAATGTATATATTTGTCAGTTGCCTTATACTTGTTAAATCCATTTACATAATAGTCTTTTCCTTAGTTTCCTATTAATACGACATGACATTACTATTAGTCCTATCGCCCATCGGCTTAGCTTACATCGTGAAACCTCCTGTCCCCTTTCCCGCCAATTCCGTGTTTTACTTTTCTATCCCTAATTTTTTTTTAATACTGGTCAGTATCATAACCAAACAATCACTACAATAATGAGTGTCTGAAATCATTAACGTTCTACTTAAAATACATATTGAGAATTATCGTCTTTCGTCCGCTACCAAGGTCGTAATATTGTTTGAAAAACTAATCCCATAAATATTGACGACATAAAAACGTTTGTCCCTTGTTTGTGTACAAAACAAGTAGCATACGCCATGGTATATTAAACTACATTGTTGCTTGGGGAGTTTTATTAGTTACCTTCGCTTTATTGTCATACTTTGCTGATGAGCACCGAGGTATGTGAAGCCTCAGTGGCGCGAAAACGTATCGGTACTGGTAAAGGATGCATGAACATTATTATAGTTTATAGATTCAATGCTTCATTGAATCCCTTTGTGTTAATAATATTTTATCGGTCTCGTATCGTTAGTAATAGATTCGTAATCGGTACGGTAATGATCGATTTATATTGAGTTTAAGATTTAGAATGGAAAAAAATAATTGGTGTTAAAAAAAGATTGCGGCTAATGTAAACTAATGTCTCTAACTATAATTTAAAAATTAAATCTATAAATCGTGTAAATTAACTGAACCTTAAAGTTCAACGCAAACTGAATGAAACATTTCCCTGTTTATGTTTTCCGTTAAATGTGGCAATCAGAAATTATGAGCGGCATTCCATATTGAATATTTCACCGACCACGGTATGACTTAATTATCGTTTATTATCGCAACCTCACGTCAAATGAGCCTAACAAAAATGGTGAAAATATTTACGGCGAAACGTTTGTATTAATTCACCGTTGCACACAATTTGGATTACTTGCTTTAATATGAATGGAATGGGTAGCATATATCGTAATCGTATTACGGGTTTGAGTTATTTTAATATGTTTTTATGACAGTTTATTTTCTTTTGTCTTACCTTTTCAAAAATCTGTTTTCGGTTTATTTTAGAAACAGAATCTTTCCCTAAACATTCGCTTTTACCTGCGCCGGAGACAGGGTAATTTTTTTCGAGCATTGTGTGCAGGTATTTCCACATCTTTGTCATTGGTCAGCCAGTAAATAATATATGTAAATAAATGTAAATAGTTGGAGCCTTGGTGTATTTAAAGTAACATTTTTTAACTGCAGATATTTTAATAAATCTTTAAAATAATAGATGGAATTAGATAATTCTAAACTTAAATAAAATAGCGTAATAGGTCAGTTCAATAAAGTACTCGTACGAACCATCGGCGTTCGAGTTAGAACGGGCCGCATCAATAATGCAACTCAATGTGCGACCACCGGGGAATGTTCAATGCTTTTAACACGCTCTCAGAGACATTAAGCAATATCTTTGGAACTTACTTGACTTCG
>LGAG01000971.1:848653-859308 GCA_001278395.1 Lerema accius | reverse complement strand
CTCTTTAGTCTTAAAATAATGACTTGTAATAATAACTAAGTAATAAATAACTTCGTCTTTCTAGCGTGTGCCTCATTCATCGTACCTCGGTACTCTTTATTAATTAACTCAGATAATGTGACGCGAGCAAAGGTTTTTATGCGCGGATAACCTTGTTATTTTCTAGTGTCGGTCGTATCGTATCGTCTATGCAAATGTGACGTGTCATGTAGGTGTCTCGAGGGTGTTGCAAAAAATTATGTATAGTCCTAGACCGAACATGTTTAGACAAGGTCCGTGAGTATGCTCAGACGAAATCTTATTAAGAAGTCAATTTGCAGGCGTTAAAGCGTTCTGATTAGTTAGGAGGGCTCTTGATACACGCGATAAATAGATTTTATTGTCGTTAACACTGATGATAGTAGGTACCCCTTGTATTCGATACTACATTATGTTACTGTTACTAAGTTATGTTAGGGCGCAAAAGTAAACTTGTCGTTTTTATAATTGTCTGCGAATCAGGTAAGTTGCGTAATGTCAAATCATTGGATTCGTGTGTGAATCTGTTGTACGTATTTTCATTTTTTTTTCCTTAATTAGAAATCATATTTTGAAAAGAGTCACAAACCCAGGTTTGGGAAATCACATTTATAGTCCTTTGATGATTATTATCAGCAAGATTATTGTCTGCCTTATTCTTTTCGTCTGTTTTGTATATAATTAACAATGATCTAGGCCGCTTAGGTTCATTGGCACCACGTTCCTCGATTTATTTTTCAGACAGGAATGGTGATTAGTTACTTTTTTGGCGTTGCCAAGACGAATAACCCTAACAACTTAAACCTTCTGTAACAACGAATGATCTCTTATTATAAGATAGGATTTTTATATTATTACTGGATGGATAGGATTGAATGGAGGACACGAGGTAAGAAATTTATAATTCACTCAGCGGAATATTAATGACCGAATCATAATCGATAATTTTCAACTCGATCCATCTGTCACTGACAAGGATTCAAAATGAAGTGCTATTAGTGCTGCGTGTAACTGTGATTAGAAAAATACTACTTTTTATTGTCGATTACAATGTAGCATGTAACTACATGAACGATGTAGCATTGTTTCTCGAAAAATGTTCATCAATCCTATAGTTAAAGAAGTTTCATGTACCTACTAATTACGATATGTACCCGTGCGTGTGCCTATTATCGTTTAGATAACAGATGTTAATGTATGTTGGAGGCCTTAAGGACGGCATAAAAGTATCGAACACTCGGTTCCCCCACTAACACCTTCGCCGATTCCCACTTAAGGAGCGTGGTATAGGGGAGCCTAGAACCTCCTTAGTTGTAAGGAAATACCCATACTCAGTGGTAGATAATTAAAGGGTTAAGAGTATATAGATATTGTTATAACTCACCCACATACGTAAGACAATAACGCGTTCCCATAAAAATATTATCAGCACATATTCCAACCAGACTTGCTTATTATTCAGTGTCGCTCACCGCATTATTTAAATGATTCACATATAATTTGAACTCAAGAACTTCAGACGGTCTGGACCAGTCTGTCTAGAAACAAACTTCAAAATGTCTAGACTGTGAAATGTTTTACTGATTATGTAATTGAAATGAAGCTAGAAAATATCGAGCGCTGTTTAAACGCTCGAAAGACACTTTAGGTACTGCTCAAACTTTCGCTCGTGTACGTGATTTGGGTGTACAATTGTAGGTACATAATTATATTTTTCTGCATAGTTACATCTAGTTACGAATAAAATACAGCAATTAAATTTACGAATAATGTTCTTAAAGTATTTTTATAGCAAGGCTACAAACAGGATTGGATGTAACAGTTCTTGAATTTTGATTACGCATTACACCTAAATCATGAAAGGATTTTCACGTTTTCTGGTATAACTGCTACATTAGCGATTTATGCTTAAGGTATGGTATGTCTGAGAAATATTATGTTATCTACATAGTAGATAAAAGAAGATAGTGCGCTTACTATCATACCATTCGTCTCTTCTCAACTTACCATCAGGTAAGCCTGTTGTGAAACAAAAAGCAAAAACTTACGTAATGTTTTCCCTGAATTATAAATTACCGTCATAATTCATCATCAACACCATTATCAGTATGTTTCCTCTCGTAATATGAGGATTATCCTCTTCCGAAATTGATCAGTAATTATGTAATGAATAAAATATATCTCGCGACGTGATTTAATCACAGTAATAACTTACATCAAAAGTTTTGTCATGTCGCTTTAGAATAATTCAGCAGAAATTCTTGACATTGATAAGCAGATTGAGAAAGCACTTATTTCGTAGGTATCTGGTCGTAAAACGCCTGGAAAAATGTAATATAAAAATCCAACTTGACAGAGTGCCTACACGTATGTATGTGTATCATCCTATTGCGCTTTGCAATTTTCCAGTGGCTTCCAGAAGTTTGCTCTAGTTATCTAGATCCGTCTGGGTGAGTCAACTGAAAGAAATCAATATTACTTAATTTGTTGCCTTCATAATAAAAGTTATCTCAGTCGAAACAGACTTGAAGGTTAAGATGAAATTAATTCAACTCTCAGACAGCATATTGGACTGCAGAGTATCATCTAAGTTATTACTTCATAAAAGCAATTTCTTGTTACGAAAAATCTACAAAAAGTTGATTAATACTTTGTTTACTAATTCTCCAAATTTGCTTTGACGACCGATGAAGTGAGCTATATTTTGTTCAGAGTAAAGTTTATAGACGTTACGAGTGATACATTTTCTGGAGACGTTGAAAGAACGTAATTTAAAAATTTAAATTGATATTGTAATGACTTTCTGAATGTAATAGAAATTGAGGCTTCGATTCATATAGTTGATTTTCATAAGTTTCATTATGACGTATTCTCCATGGGGGTCACGGTTAAATGGTTAACCTTTGACCTATTCGTAAGGTTTGTTTGTGGTAAATGTTAACTAATAACAGTGTTTATCGAGTCATGTTGCGATCGGCGTAGTCGACAATAGTTAGTTACAATCCATAAATTTACTATTAGCAGTAGTTCCGTCAAGGTTTTTATTGTTACCGGTATAATCATAGTCTTATGTCGTCACTTTTTTTAAACTGATGACTGTCAAGTCAGTTAACTTGTTCCTACCTATTTCGTTTTAATCCTATTAATTATGTAGTTACGAAACTTCAAATAGCGAATAATCTAAATACATGATAGAAAACTGGGCTTGGTAGTCTAGATCCAATCTTGAGACAGAAACAGGATTGTGTCATTGTCGTACAAGCGTTCAACATGCCAATAAATTCGACTACTATCAAAAGGTGCCTAACTTTATCACAACATCAACTAAACAACCAAAAAGTTTCTATTATGTTATAGTCAACATTCAGTATTAACAAATCACAGCTGCCAATAGATCGCCAATATGGGTATTTGCTATTTGCATCGCTAACGGTGCACGAGGACAACGACCGGCCGTGAAGGCCATCGCGATGGCAGTGACGTCATCGGCATACCTTACGCCGTGGACTATGAAGCGTCTCTCCTTTATAGTAGAACACTAGCTTACGTCAGCATTTACCTTTGCATCAATGGCGAAGACTTGCATGAAACTAAGTTTGGTTTAAATAAGTTTGTTTTTGAAACCAAAGTCCGATTCTCATCATGATTATACGTTACTAGCTTTTCGCCCGCGTGGAATACGGTTATATCGCGCGACTTTTTCGCGATAAAAAGTATCCTATGTCCTTTCCCAAGTTCAGTTTTATCTTCATACCAAATTTCATCACAATCGGTTTAGTTGTCTAGGCGTGAAAGCGTAACAGACAGACAGTTACTTTCGCATTTATAATATAAGTAGACAGTCCTCAAACGAAGGGCTAGATAGACAGTTTACTTCCAGCCAGGTGTATAGAAAGAGTCCATAAATAATCTATTGTTTTACATAATGAATTATGGTCGAATTTCAACGCCATACCAAGTCTTCTAGTTAGTTAATAATTTAAAGACAGTCAATGTAAAAATGTTTCAGATTATTCGGTGTTTTAGATTGTATTGACGTTGTTTCCTGAAACATTATATAGCTGAACCGAAACATTTGCTTTTATTAATGACAGTTTAACTAATTGTGGATGTTTTTTTTTGTTTCAGGTATGTATAGAGATGCGGTTAGCAACATACTACATTAAACTCGTATCAAAACAATTTGTTGTTGAAGGACAGAGGGGAGTATAACTTATTAAATACTGCATATTGTAAGACAAATAGTCCTTTAACAATCTTATCTAATAATTCACTATAAAATCAATCCTGTAATTCAATTATAAATCTCAAAAACGTTTACGCT
Source organism: Lerema accius (assembly GCA_001278395.1). Classification (NCBI taxonomy): domain Eukaryota; kingdom Metazoa; phylum Arthropoda; class Insecta; order Lepidoptera; family Hesperiidae; genus Lerema; species Lerema accius. The sequence goes on along the minus strand of LGAG01000971.1, from coordinate 854,966 downwards.
GGACGAAATTGTTTGCTTGAAAATTACAAATTGAAATGGTAAACTTTAATCTACTTGAACCTTTGATTGAATACGATTGGAAGATAAAATCCTTTCAATAATTGCTTTACTTTGGCCTTGAAAATTCGAAGATTTATATACGATCAAAAGATTTACGATCAAATTTGTTCTTTTGATAAATTTAAGTGCCTAAAGATGTAGATGGAGTGTATTGACATAAAAAAACTTAGCTCGATGAATTTGCCTTCTATTTTTTTTTAAATTGACATCATATCTTGTAACCAGCTATCTGTAAGTATTTAAGAATGGTAAGATAGCTCCGTAAACAATACGTAACACCCAAATGACGTAACGCGTTGTACGAGCTCCCTTCCCACCTATGTAACGCAACATAACATTTTACTAGACCCCTCTTCCTTCAAAATGCGTTATGTTACACCGGCCTCTTAGTTGCAGAAAAACGATGTCATTCTTTTAAAACGCCAACAGAAAAATCTTCCTTCTAGGGGTTGCTCTGTCTGTTTAACTAGGAATTGCTAGTTTCAGTTATGAAATTACACCCTTGTATCTCAAAGTGAACGTCGAATGATACAACCTTTCGAGCCCATTAAGAAGACGGTACCTACCTAACTATTATACAAACTTTGAATTCGAACTTAACGCTTTCTTCGTTCAATTTCGAATTCTAAGTTACTGTACCCTGTTTTTCAGGTTGATTTGGTAATTTATTTCGCTTACACTTAGCTAAGAAATATTTATGCCATGAAATAAAATCTAAGTAACTGTGGAATTCTAAAAAATAAATAGATTTCACAAACGTGATAGAGTTGAATCACGCAGTTAATGTAAATGTTATTAAATTAAATTGACTTCGTTTGAATAACAATACTCTATCGGTTTTTATAAATATAATTGTAGTCGCATAAAAGTTTTAATCATTTATTTCACAATTTATTGCTTGTGCGAGTTCGAACTCGGTGAATAAAGTTACTATTTAAATTCGATAGCTTTTCAGAGCTTTTCTGATGCAATTTAAATGATTCACAGTTTTTATGCCAGGACACCGTGTCGATTTGGGAATAAGCCAATACATGATGAATTTGGAATTCAATTGTGGTGCTCCAAATTCATAGTAAACCTATTATTGACATACATTTTCTCACTTCATGAAAATGTATAACTTTTATTCGGCTTTTAGATGTTACTTGAAATTTTTATTGCATGCAGCTTAATATATTTTATAGTTACAGCTTAAAGTGTGAAAGTATAGTTTTAGGTGATATTAAATTTATGGCAAACAAATTCATAAGTCTTAACTTCAAACTCATCTCTAAGCCGGATGTGTCTATATCGGTATCAATTCATTGAAACCATAGCTGTTTTACCACTTCTCATTCGGAATGGCTGTCCAAGTAATTGCATAGCTCTACTCCCTATCAAATGCATTTCTGATGTGAATGCACCGTATTTACGACAAGAGCATGGTCTACGACTGCATGGCACGCATGCATAATTTGCCATGCACTCAGCGTCGTGCTGATACAGATGTTTGTGGCGGATTTATTTTTATCATGATTGATGATGTCGTAATCTAGATTTTCATGATAAAACAGTGATATAAACACACCTGTTTTCTTTAGATTTTTTATTCGAATATTTTTTATAATGATCACTAGAAGGCGCAGGCATTTTTCAGCTACATATTTTATCTCTTATAGTTTGGGTGTATCATTGAGTTTCCATATCAGGTAGGTACTTTTGTTTTTCACAATTTTTTATGGAAATCAGTTCAGCTGTTCACGAGGATTTCAGTAATAAATACCCATACGTTATGATCTTGTATATTAACATTAGCAACAAGCTTCGCTTTGGGACTCCTACATACAGGTAACAGATCAGAATTTGTTAAAAAAAATATTATTACGTACAATGTCACCATTTACCATATGCATCCTGAACAACCTCGTATACCTTTTGTAATATCTGACAGTAACCATTAATTCACATTTATGATTAGCAGACACGTTACGTTTATTCGACCTATGAAATGGCTCTGGTAGCGCGTTGGCCATTAAAAGTAATAGCTCAATGAAAATTCCATCAGTATTCGGGAGGAATAATAAATGAGAACAGTTCCAAAACTTTTAGTTTGAATATTCCAAATTTTCACGGACCGATGATCGGAAACTCTTTCAACCCTTCGTTACATTGTGTCATTGACTCCTATGAAGTCTTTCATATTTTTAGTAAGGTTGATAGTGGATATCATGTTACGGTATTCAGAAAATAATTATGTATGCCTCAAGGGGGGACTCTGTAGATGCTCAATTTGAAGTAAAATTATGTAAGAGTTTTGATATTAATTTCTGGGGAAGGTTGCTTGGTTATACACCTCTTGACACATAACATATTATTATTGGACGTCAACTAATACAAGTAACTGGACATCAGGACGTTAGTTTTAACGTACATACTAAGCATCTCCCTCAGACGTTAGTCGTTACAACTAACGAAGACTGATGACGCTAAAGTAATTATAAAAGTAAAGGAAATGACGTATCAAAGCTGACTAGTATTTCCTGCCTGGACGTATGTGTATAATTATATTATGAGTCATATACATTTTTAAGCATTAGTATTAGTACAAGCATAGACATTTTGTTTTATGTGCACTATACAAACTATACTGTAGGTGTGTGATTGTGTAGGTACGGAACAGGCTGTCTAAATGACTCGTTCAGTATGTTAGTGACAGAATGAGTGAGTGAGTTATTGAGTGAATGAACGACTTTGTGAGTGGCTAATAAACTTATGGGTTGTATATAGATTGATAGACTGTATTTAGTGTTTCACAAGAGACATTCGGTGTTATCAAAATGTTAATATACCAAAATGGGAATTTACCTAATTTCAACAACGGAATTGTCATTAAATTATTCTGTAGATTATTGCAAAATATAATTACTAAGTGTAAATTTATCGGCGTTGTTCAGACGTGCAGTCTAATTAAAATTTCACTGAATGTTTAATAGACATCTAATTGGATTTAATTCAAAAGCAGTTAATTAGGAACATCAAAGATCTGACAGCTGTTTACCTCCATTACGGCCCTTTGTTAACCTCAAAGCTTCTCTAAATTTCTCCGAAGAGATCTTACATATCTTGAAATTTAATCTCTACAACTACCTTTTCAGTATTACGTCAACACTGAAAACTGAAAATACTCCTGTTACATCTGCTATAACTTTATTTTTTTAAATAAGTTTTACGTTCTATATTTTTACTGCTGAATAAAATTGATGCGATTGTTTTTTGCGAAACCTTGATGTATGTGCTACATTCTTAGACAGGGCTATGGGTAATATTATTTCTCCTCCGTCAAATTGCTCAAGTAGAAGCCCTTTTAGTATAATCAGGTCAGTCTATTAGTTATGTAGATATCACTATATACGGCGATATACTGAAACGTCTTTCTTAAGTTCCCTATTAAGTGTTTCAGTATGGATACCAAAGTCACATTTTATAAAATTTTGTAGATATTTCATTCCTATCCATATACTATATTATGTATATATGTATATACGTATGTAGATATGTATATATACTATATATATGTATATAAAGATATGTATGTATGTATACTACTAAATCCTTAAGACGTTTTATAATAACTTCCTTTATCGTCGACGTCAAGGTGTAAGGAAGACGAAGCAGATTATAATAATTTCCCGGATAGGAAGTCGTCGATCGTATTTGCATCGATACGGCCGATACTTGGGGATTCTATTAAAGACAGCGGAAATAGGACTTATCGGAGGATCGCGATCGTTTATGTTTTCGTTAAGGTGCGAATTCATGAAATAGCCAACGGCAAAAAGCCTATGAAGGTATAATGTTTGCCAACCAATATTTTTTTATGAGAATTTGAAGTCTATAGACGATATTTTGCCATAAGCTTCCCCGAGGGTGTCTGTTATTACCGTTTACCGAAGATAAAACAAATCTTTATTCTCAAGGGTCCTTCTTCCTTTAAATGTTTTTAATTTTACTACCTTCATGCTGTTTCTCGTAAATGATGTAAAGCGTAGAAAAAATCTAAACTCTAACGACGGTTTCTGCTCTGAATTTCTTACTACTAAGGCGTTATAAAGTCTGAAATTAAATGTAAATATGAGTTACGTCAAGTGTTAAGTTTTAATTAAGAGTAGAAACTTGACCCGTGTAATTAGGAGTGGGGGTAGCGTCGCCTTAAGGATGTTAAGGAAATTTCTTAAGGATAATTAATTTGTTAATTAAATTATACTTGTCTACGATAACAATATGAAATCCATACTTATTTTATAAATAAGTATGTAGCTGTCTGATACCTTTTCACGCCTAACTTATTGTACTGTTTTTTATTTGAAATTTTACGAATGGGTTGTTCTATTAAGTTTCGGATGTTTGGGACCTCCTAGAGCCTGGTGAATAATGTCGATATACGACTTGAAGTGATTGTTCAGAAACAAAACATTTGTAACCTATAAATGTCCCTGTATCTCTGTCTGTTTTTCGAAGCGAAGCGAGGGCCGTTTGCTAGTGTTTTATAATGGGCAGCGGTGACCATGCCCTGTCAGGTAATTCCACTGCTTGTTTCTTGCCTATTTTCTTTCAAGTTTAAAATATCTCTAGCTATAGGTATGTGTCACTTTGCAGAGATTTTCAATAATCTCTTATCATTCAGGATATGTTCAGATTATAAGATACAACTTGTCAAATTTTGGATAATGTCATTGTAGTTACAAGTGCAGGTACTAGAAGTATCTAGTTACCAAGGTCTCCTATGACCAAGTTCGTATAATCAAAGCACGTCGAATGACCATAATTTTTGTATCGTGTTACCAAAGGGCTAACTGAAGATTAGGCTCCGGTCTGGTATCCGAATTCAAAAGTTATTTTGTACGTTAATATCGCCTCCTATTTGCTATTAACTATCGTTAGTTCTTTTGCCTACTTTGAACTTGTAATCACTAGTACAAAAATTTTGGGGGAAGGGCGACTGATTTAATAATTATAATTATAGAGCCTAAGTCACTCCGGCAAAGGAGACAAATTTAATCATACCTCATGCTTGCGCAGTAGACCGTGCTGAAATAGACATTTACAATATGTACACACACTTGAAAATAATAACCATTTTTTAAACGCAGGCGGGTAATATTAAAAGTCTAAAAGACTATGTCCACAGTCCACACACAAACAACTGGGCTACGGAGTCGTCATAAAACATGAATTGTATCCTGCTTTCAGACATTTTATATGAAGCAGCTGTAAAACCGAGGTAATCGATAAAAGTTTTGCGGTGAAGTAAGTCAGGTACAATGACAAAAGGAAAATTTTCAAATGGTTTAGTTAGAGCTCACTATCCGCAGTGACCTTGACACTAGCTAGAAAACTACAGCCTTGGCGTCATTGCATTTTCTATTCTGTTCGCTTATTATGAACTAGTCAAATGCCCTAGCTTTTCTTTGGGTAAACTGTTAGTCACCTGCCGTAGCTTTTCTTCGGGAAAACTGTATTTTTTTCACATAAAATAAGTGATTTTTTTTACTACGATCTGTTTGTCTATGTTTCCATCTGATAACTGGCGTACCTTCGTGTCTTCAGAGGTAAAAAGCATTAACAAAAGCTACTCTTGCCTTGTCGCTATAAATATCCAAAATAATGCTACCTTTTCATTTCACGCAATATAAAAAATTTCATGTTAATCATTTAATTACTCTCTTGACAAGTTTATCTTGTGTTATAGATTAAAAAGATATTTATTTATTGCAATAGTGTCGGAGTTGCAGTCAAATAATGAAACACTGAGCTTATGGTAGAAGCTTCATATTAAATTTTGTCTATGATCCCGCGAGATTCTCGTTCATTTTCCGAGATTTTGTTTGGTACCATTTTGCTAAACCACATGCCAACCACATAAGTTATTTTTGTTTGTGACCGAATAAGCAGACAATGGTAAAAAAATATTCATCGATATTTGTAACGAAAACAAACTTTAAAGATTAAAGAAAAACAGTGAAAATCAAGATTTGTTCCCGTACAGTTACATTATTAGTAAAGATAGAAACTACCAAACGACCACTAGTTTCAGTTGAAATTCAGTTTTCAGCCATTTCAAGTTAAAGTTGGACGATAGAGTGGAAAATAAGTGGTTGACCTTTGATGCTGTTTTTGAAACTACCGTCTATTTTAAGGTTCTTTTAAGAGAACAATGAAATTGCAGTTTCTCGAAAAATCCTACTTCCTACTAATATTATAAATGTGAAAGTTT
>LGAG01000971.1:802495-837399 GCA_001278395.1 Lerema accius | reverse complement strand
GTGGATGCGTGAAAATGCCGGAACCGTGAGTCTAGTTTTATTATAATGCTTGTGACTCCTTGGAATATTAACGGTATTAGTCTTCGATGTAATTACTCAGTGTGCAATATCTTGTACGAGAATAATATATTTCAATCTAAGTCCAATTTTGGTCTTCTGATATCCCAATTTTCGTTTATGTGTAATATGGAACCACAAAGCCAATAGATACAAACCTCGATCGATCGATCGTCGTAATATTGTTTGCAATATCAAACCGCGATGAATGCCATTGGCTTTGATCTGTGGACTGTGAATGTGGTATCTATGCTATTGTAGACTAATGTATGGAAGATGATTTTTGCGCCGCGTTCCTTAATACTGTGGTAGGCTTAAAGCTTCCTAGCAACTGGGTAATCTCTTTCATTTACGGTGTTTTGGCCATTTGCATTAATTTTTAAAGTTGACAAAATGTGCTTTGTGTGCAATCTACCACCCACACGTTGTCACAAATTCCAAGAACAATTTCGCGATGTAGTTTTCAAACGTCAGAGCAATTTATGAGTAAACTTACAGATATGTTGTTTGGAACTTTGTAGTCGCAAGGTATTTCAAAAGTTCTATTATGGAATGTATTTTAAGAGTCCGAAAAAATTTAATAATAAACAAAGATTGATTTATAGTTCAAAAAACGTGGCATTCGTGTTCTAAAATTCCGTTCATTGAAATATTTATACGCATTATAAAAAAGAAATTATTAATTTTATAAAAAATACCGTTTAGATTGGCGTAAAATAAATTGCTAGCTTCGTGAAAAATTCAATCTAATCCATCGTTACATGTTTTTCGGTAGCCGAAATCCAATCTCCCGAATGGCGCGGTGTTACTTTAAAAAGATTACGCTATCAGATGTTTTAAACGGCTGACATTATCCCAATAAAACATTTGCGGTATTTTGTTCGGAATCACATAATTTTATTGCTGTGATTTCGAATGTCAAATTTTGCAGCTTCGAAACATGATCAATCAACATTTGGATGATGTTACATTTAGATGATCATAAAATCTACTTATATATCTACCACGAAACTTTGCTCCACAAAAGTTAGCATTTGTATAGATGCACTATAAATCGGCGATTGTTTCAATCTTACTGTATAGTTTTTCAAACTTAATCAGTATAATAATATCTCAAAGATAAACTTACTAAAAGAGTATTTTCATTCAATGGACGACCAACGTGCTGTGACCTGACTTATTGTTTCACACAATGGTGACAATAGTGGCCAGTGCAGGTCTCAACGGCCCGTAAATACAATTGTTTGCCCTTTAACGTAACGTGATACAATTAGGGCGTCATACTAGTCAATGCTGGCTGTCGACATAGAAGGAGGATTAGTAACTAGTTTGAACATTACAGGTAACTACCTCGTAAAATGGACATAGTTTTGTCGTGAAACTAGCTTACAGGTTTACGGATTGTGTTGCTAAGGAGGAATTGGAGCTATTGATGTTTGCAACCTTATAAATCACAAGTACTAATACAAAGGTCGTTTTCTAAATAGAACCCTCAATGGCTAGCGAAAAGTATTGTGGAAAATTTAAACCTGATTAAAATAATAGTGTTCTGTGAAATATTGTTCTGTTACCTACACGTTTTGTCCAGAAGACACGATCTATATTTAGAAATCTAAATGTGATTTTGTTTCATGTTCAAAAACGGTTCGGTGTTTAAATTTCCCAGAAAATGTATCAATAGTTTAAAAATTGGTGCACGTACGAACATTTTCGTCTTGAATTTCCGCTCTGAAGGCACTTTCGTGCATTGGGACGGTATAACGGAGCATCCTATACAAGCTTTAGACTAAAAGCATTTGAACTAGTGGAAGTGAGTAAATAAAAAATAATCCTGGATTCGGACTCGCTTTCGCTCCTGTTAATTGTATGGTATTTTTTGTTGTTTCACAAATATGTCAAAATATTTCGGTATTTTTTTGCAATTGTTTAAAATTTGGCGTCGCTAAAATAATTAAGAAATTTTTTTGCTCGACTTGGCAGGGGCACTGCCGTGCCCCCAGATGCCGCAACATGAATTTTACATATAATTTATGCTATAAATATAATTAACTGAGAAAATAAAACATGTCCTACAAAACACAACTTTTGATACATAGACACGTGACATACACACACCTACAACGAGAGTGATGAATGTCAATGAGCATATTATTAGTTATTAATCCGTTAGTAACATTAGTGAAGCATTGATTTAGCCCCGCATTATTCACTAGATAATATTAAATCACCATTCCGGTATAATACATGACGTGAACGTGAGCGAAATACAACACCCAATTGGGCCAATTGAGTTATCTTTCACTTTGCATATGTTATAGGCTCTATTGAAAGTTACCTTCGCTCACGTAATTTCCTGAAAATAATTTACGTATAATTGAGTATTTTGTTTTTGCGAGTGAGTGTGCTTATATGGAATTAACGTCAAGAGTTTCACAATATTATGGAAGGACACTAATCCAACAGTTGTCCGAGCGTTTTAAGTGATTTTTTTCTCTAAATCCTAAAATGTGCAGATTCATTATACAAATATAATATGTCAGCATACTGTAATATAATCCTAGGCTAATAAAAAAATCTTTAAATTATGTTGCTCATAGAAATAAAATATGATTTAAATGTATACCTTCTTTATACGTCGTGGTCAATGACTGATGTAGCAAATGATTTAGATTAAACGAAAGCAAAAATTATGTTGATACCTAATTGTGCAATGACATTAGTTTCGGTTTGATGAACTATTTGTAAGAATCAAATTACGTGTAAGTAACTAATTACTGTGTTTCCAAATTGAGTACCTATCTATGTATGGGTAAGTGAAGGGTTTGATTTTCATTACATTTTAAACAAATACAGGTACGTATAAGTTTCAGATTTCACATGTTTAATGGTAGCTTTTAGCAATATCATTAATTTACCTATTGTAACATTAACATGAAAAGGGATGAAAGCTAGAATTTACATTCCTACAATGGTCAGCTTTTGACAAATGTTTTTGAGAGAGAATAGCTTCTGATTAGTCTTTTAACTGAAACAAACTTGTCATGTTCTAGGATCTTGTAGTGTACCTAATTTTCGTGATAATTACTGTATATGAACGTGTGTTTATTAATTTCAGTGTAGTGTTATATGTCTAGTGTTTGTTTTACTTTCGTACAATAGGCAAGTTTCATGTTTTTATCATGAATACAACTCTCCATATCATCCTAACCTGGTCATGTGAGGCACTAAGGTGTTCAAACTTGTTCTGTGGAGTTTTTGCCTACCTAGACCTGGCCATTGTCTGAATACAATGCCGTGTTTATCTTCGATAATAGTAATACGTGTTGTGTGGGTTAAGGGCAACCTTTGTTTTATGCGCCTAGTCGATGTCTATGTGAATTCCAAGGAGCTTAGGAATCGATTAGTAGAATATAATAGTATGTTTTGATTTAATACGCCTCTTCTACATTAAATAGAAAAATTGAAATTTAAATCTGTTAGTCTCAAATTTTCCACAAGTTTTGGTGATAGGACTATCGTTATTTGTAAAGATATTTATTTATATGACTAGTGGATTTTATAGGAAACTTTAAACAATTTATCCATTTCATAAAATGAGAACTACAAATCTTTCCGTAAATGTTAACGCTCCTTAATTGGCGTTATTTATTATGCAATTTCTGAGATCAATGAAGTTATAAGAGCATAAAAAGTATTGTAAAAATTAAATAAGTTCAGTGAAACAGTGTCACGCGGCAGCTGTTCATAAGCCATAAATACATCGGAGACTTTACGAGTCGTCGTTGGAAACTGATTAAAATATCCAAAGTTATGTCACCATCAGACGATCTCATGCACTTTATAACAGAGGGGAAAATAAAAGCGGTCGTTTTATGCAGACCTACTTTTCAAATAACGTAAGGATACGGGCGCGCTCTTACGCGATCGTATATCGACCTTACGTATACCTATTATCATAACTCGCAAAAATGCGTTTTTGTTCCATTAATAATATTTTTATGTTTTTCATCCTCTGAAGTAAACATATTAGAAAATTTATGTATGTTTACGTGAGTTAGCATGTGTTACGCAAACGTAAATGCTTGACGTATTTTAGTTGATAATTCCAAATTTTTAAGTAAAATTCAAATTTTTTGTGTAAAATTGCGTTTTGGGTTACGATATAGGTAAGAGGGGTCAACATTAAGAAAATATCAACAAATCCATTACGAGTGTATACAAATACAAAGCTAAATGGCTTCTCGTATTTTTTTAAATCAGCACATTTTTAAGTCCATTTGTACGTGGGCGGGACGTGGAGTAGCAACTCACACAACAAACTGCGTGCAGGACTGAGATAATTCTTAACGGGCCATAACGTAGCTCGGAACAGCTAGAATTTGCTTAGCTCACAGCTAAGCAAATGCTATGCATATTATTGCGGAAAATGGCAAAATAAAATAAATGAGGATTACAACAAACGCGGAGTTAACGAATGTTAGGTTCTTAGCTCACTATTTCCACCATCCATAGTAATTTCTTCTTTCGTTTTGTAGAATTAGAATAAAATGAAAACTTATTTCAAAGTTCAGATTCTCCACCGGTTGTCAATGAAGAAGTTTGGAGAAGTATTATGTAGACTTTCTAACTTATGACTCCACGATCTTTTAGTGGGTCAAAGATAAGTTAGTAACGATATTGAGTTAATAGCGTCAGTAAAAGTATGGTCAGTGTAAGATATGGATATGAACTAATCATAATGGACACTTAAGCAGAAAATAACCCTTTTAATTTTGCCTTGTCATCCATCCGTCTGTCTTGCTGCCTATCCATCCTTTCGATTTCTGCCTAATTATACTAAGTAAAGTTTATTAACGATATCAATATAATATGTCTCATATAACGTTAGCAAATATCCCATTGTATACCAATCACCTAAATTCAAAATCACTTGTCTGTTCCCAATGGTTCAACCTCAAGGAATACTTAATGTGTTTATTTCCGTCGCTAGTCGCCGGTCGGCGGAATAATGTTTTATTCACGATTTATAGCATGGTGTGGCTGAATCGTTTGACTATGTACTCATATGTACTTATTTAGACCTAATAAAATTATAGAAAGCCCTTAAAACTAATGTATTTTAACGCTATCGACTATTTAATTAAAACTTCTCTAATTCTGATAGACGTTTGTTTGATCTGTTCCTAAAGAAATGATAGGTTGGTAAACATGTTATTTGGCCACTAAAATGATGAACGATTTGAGGCAAATATGTCGGAGATATATTGAACTTTAGGTTATCCATCCCTAGGTCAATATTCTTGAATGTTTCAGATCGAGTTTGGTACTACTACTACGTGCTTTACTTTTTGCATCGTCATAGTTTGTTTAGTTTTGTATCAATATTTGTTCTGCTCGAAGTATAAACAAACAGATTGGAACAATTTTAATAAACCATTTTTCATGTAGTATAATGGAAAACATTTGTTCTTTTATCATAGAATAACAACGTCTCGAGCGCTCCCAGACAACTCATTTTGTAATATTAGGCGTGAAAATGTTTGGCTTTTGCTGTGTAGTAACCTTTTTACGTATTGAACATTACGAGTATATGGATAATGTTTTATTCTTTATCAAAGTATGTAAAAATGTGTGACAATTCGTATCTGACGCCAGTATTGTAGTAGACCTTTAATGTGAAGTAAAATAAAAAAGTAAACTGTAATTATTACATTACTAAAAGTGCTAACTGACTTGTCGACTTAGCGTTTATCAGCTATCAGTTCTAAATATTTGAAGCAAGAAAAAATAATAATAGGGGTTGTTTTAGTTGCTGCCCATGAGTTTTGTTTTACAAATTCAATTAATTTTTCTTTTAACTTTCGTTACTATATTTTTTAACTTTCTGCCATTCTTTTTCACGTAAATTTTATGTATGGCATAATCCCAACCTCGCACGTGCCTGTATTATGTATTATTACAAAAAATACTGAAATTTAACCCCATGTATTAATATGTAGATATGTTTTGTTATACTCCTTTAAGTCGTAATAAAGGCATTACGTAAAGCTGTTATTCTCCACGGAGAAGGCAAATGAGGCAGGTATCTAGTTTTAATGTTTCAATTTCAACAAAAGCCCCGGGGGCATTTAAAAGTTTACACGCCACAATTAATTAGACATCAAAATCAGTATGCGGTGGGGATAAATGCGTAAATAATTTATAATTAAGGTCCGATTTACACATTTAGGGTGAATTGTTAGCGAACTTAGATGCAAAGTTCGAATGTGTATTTCAAACTTGGTAATATTAATGTATGGTAGGGGATCCGAACTAGACAAGTTTTGCACCGGCGTGTTAACCGGATGAAAATGATATTTTATGACATAAAATAAGTTTCTGAACACACTGTGACTGGGTTGCCTTTTAAAAAGTGGTCCCAAGTATGAGTAATTGAAATTATAAAATCCATTTTTTTCTTAAAATTTCACCGGCGTGTTAACCGAACAAAACCAACTCTAATGGAAAGTTTATAACTTAAGCAAGATGTAGCACCAGGGTTGCCTACTTTTTTCTGGTCCCTAGTACCTGGCAACCGCCTTCAAACTTGTAAGTCGATAGCAGTAATTGCACTATTCTGTCTACCAATCGATACTAGTCTTAAATTTAAGACAATTTTTTTTATAGATACTGGTTGTAAGACTTAATAATTGAAAGGATCCGAACTAAAATAGTCTTTTACTTATGTGTAAACTAGATGAAAATGATATTTTATGAAATAAAATAAGTTTCTGAACATACTATGACTTAGTTGCCCTTCAAAAATGGTCATAGCTAATAGCTATTAGCTATATTAATAATTAAAATTATAAAATATTTTTTTTGTGTTCCGTACCTAAAACGTAAAAAATTAAAATTATAAAATAATTTTTTAGGGTTCCGTACCTAAAGAGTAAAAACGGAACCCTATAACTAAGCCTCCGCTGTCTGTCTGTCTGTCTGGTTGTCTGTCTATCTGTCACCAGGCTGTATCTCATAAACGGTGATAGCTAGGAAGCTGAAATTTTCACAATTTATGTATATTCGTTGCCGCTATAACAACAAATACTAAAACTAAAGAAAATGAAAATATTAAGGGGGGTCCCCATACAATAAACGTGTATTTTTTCGTATTTTTTGCTCAGTATTAATAACGTCAACAGTAAGACGGTTAAAATTTTCACAGAATATATAGTTGTACTTTACCTTTCAAAATAAATTAAAATAAAATAATAAGGTAAATATTAAAGGGGGGCTCCCATACAACGAACTTGTATTTTTTGCTCAATATTAATAACGACAATAGGTAGATGCTTACAATTTTCACAGAATATATAGCTGTACGTTAATTTTCAAAATAAATAATAATAAAAAAATAAAGTAAATATTAAAGGAGGGTTCCCATACAACAAAGGTAATTTTTAAGCAATTTTTTTCTCGGTCTTAAACACGTAAAACTTTGAACATTAAAAATAAGGAAGTATTTATAAATATAACGATGATGACACGGAACCCTTCACGCGCGAGTCCGACTCGCACTTGACCAATTATTTTTAATTTTGCCGGCGTGTTTACCAAACAAAACAAACTCTGATGAAAGGTTTATACCGTAAGCAAGAGGCAGTACCACAGTTGCCTTCCCTTTTCCGGTCCCTAATACCTGGGAACCGCTTTCAAACATACATACAACAATATACATACAACATTCTGTTCTTATAGTCATCTTCGAGCTGCATCAGCGGTCCCTTGTCAACATATAACACCAAAGTGCTAATTAAGACGATCAATACGAGCCCCAACTCGATGGGGTTGCGTCGTTTAATTACCGAGTTCTTATAGCCATCTTCGAGCTGCATCATCAGATCCTGAGTTGACCCTTGTATTTTGAATTATTCGGGATCAGAGTCGTCGGAAGTTATATCGTTTTCCAAGTCAGAGGAGGCTTCCTTGTTTTCTTTTTTTGTCATGTCTAAAATATCGTTTATTTTCAAAGGGGTCTGGTCTCCATCAAATCTTATTGCCTTAAATTACGTGATTTGTCATTAAATTGTCTTAAATTTAAGACTAGTATCGATTGGTAGGCAGAATAGTGCAATTACTGTTATCGACTTACAAGTTTGAAGGCGGTTGCCAGGTACTAGGGACCAGAAAAAAGTAGGCAACCCTGGTGCTACATCTTGCTTAAGTTATAAACTTTCCATTAGAGTTAGTTTTGTTCGGTTAACACGCCGGTGAAATTTTGAGAAAAAAATGGATTTTATAATTTCAATTACTCATACTTGGGACCACTTTTTAAAAGGCAACCCAGTCACAATGTGTTCAGAAACTTATTTTATGTCATAAAATATCATTTTCATCCGGTTAACACGCCGGTGCAAAACTTGTCTAGTTCGGATCCTAGACCAGTAGGTTATATTATGAAAATTTACTCCTTGATTATTACTTTGATACATATATAATGTTTATGACCTGTATTATTAGGTGAAGTTTTGGGTATAGGGCCACTTATCAATATTATATTTGCTAGGCTGAAGTCTCTTGCAAAGTATTCTTAATCACACTGACCAAGTCAATCCCAAATACTTTGTAGAATTTTCTGGATAACTCTTATTTGTTATCTTCTCCCAGTCAGGTATATCGAACGACTCGGAATTCTTTTATTTTACGTAATAAATTATGGTTTAATTTCTACCAGAGAACAGATCCTTAAATTCTAATTCAAACCGGAAAATCCTACAGATTAAACAGCATTATTGTAACCGAATATTTTTCTTTACAACATATTGAAAAAAAAGTTCAACTAACTGTGCCCCAATTTGTCTTGTCCGTACACAATGGTGTTTGATTAATGTTGATCTGTGAAGCCTTCTTTTCAGTGTTCAGTGGCCTCTTTCCCTTCGTACGGTTATTACTTCTTTGACATAGATTTGCCATTTTAAATGTAACGGGGAACTTAATAAAAATCTCAACTAATTTGACGACCGACAAGCGAAAAGCTATTTGTATACATTGTATCTCTTCTGACATTGTTACTTAACTAATGTTCGTCTTTGTAAGATATCTTAAAAATTCTTCAAGTCTTAGTTTCATTCAAATTCAAACGAACTGTGTGAGGTCTTACTAAAATTGATCTGACGTTTACATTATTCTAACCATTCAATCTTAAAAGTATTTTACTATTAACTAGAACTGTATTTAAATGTAACTTGAGTTTTTTTTTTCAACGGCTAGATAAGATATCCAATGATTACATTGCCAGTCTAAATTTAGAATATAATTCATAGGTCACGAAGTATTTCACGTGCGAAGGCTAGATTTGTTAATTGCCATCACAGAACAATAATAGCAATAGTTATTTAGGGATTTCCTTGTATAGCTACAGCACTGAATAAATGGTTGACACAATAATAATTCTTATGCAATTAAAGTAATTTTAACGTAAATTTTTAGTTAACATTTAAAATACTACGCTGTTACTAAAAAGATAGATGAAAGAATTATCAGAAACCTTGTTAACAAAACTGGAATTTTTAATCATGAAATTGTTACTGGTGTCATTTGAATGCAAATAATAGTTTTTATAAGTTAGTGTTAGCTTAGAAAATTATTAGAGTAGGTACTTTGAATCTAGTTAGATATTGTAGAAGTTATGCATCCGGGTACGTGAAAAGTACAGTTAATATTTACGCTGTTCAATGTGTCAGTTTAAAATCGTCGTTAAATTCACAACCGTCACGTAAAATCATGAAAACTCAAAAATAAATCGCTGTTATTAGCATAGCAAAATACCGTAATATTACAACTAAAATCTTTGTACGTAAAACAGTTCACGGTCAATTTCTGAAAGAAAAAAATGCAGTCGCATCTAACCGACTACCGCTACTTAACGTCGAAACACGGACCCGTGTCGAAAGGCATTGTATTTGTAAATTTCACTGGAGAGGTTAATGTCCGACTTGGGGCACGAACTCGCGACCTCGCGTCGTTCAACCTGATCCCATCAGTCTTATGGATAGCAGGATTACTGTCGACCTCGGCACGCACCATATTTTTAGTTGGTACTCATTGAATTAATGGGAAAAATTGAATTATGTAACTCTTGTCAATCTTTCTCTCTAAAATTATAGTTTTTTTAAAAGATTACTGGAAGTTTTTTTCCTCTCGTCCGATCGCAGCTTACTTAAAATCCCTTTTTTGATGATTTATTTTCGGCGCAGTTTCTGTAAATATTTAGGCATATTATGTGATATTACACTGATGAAATGACTTAAACGTGGCTGGAAAATTGTGAATAACATGAAAAAATGTAATTTCCGTTACAAGGTTTACGTAAAACTGCGTGCTAAAAAGTTATAAAAATTGACTACAGGTTTGTTTAAGTGTTTGATGATCGATAGGTAGCTGACTATCGAAACATTAAGAATTGCCATAGGATACTGAAAAATAATTACTACTTTTATTGTAACGGTTTAAATGTTATGTAATTAAAGTCATTATAGCTTTGACTTTGTTAAGTGAGCTGTTATTTTCTAAAACGAAATAAATAATTTGTATTTAAATCTGAAAATATTACAGAACTAGCTGTAAAATTTGCGAATAATAAATGTTTACTGCTACTGTCAACTTGTCACCGTGTTACATGTTATTAATATTAGATGTTCCACGTATTTTACGTTTTCTCATTTTGCTCATTTGTCATTCAATTTGGTCCATTTCGGAATAAAGAATGGTGTGTTGTACGTCATCGTTTACTGTTAGATCCACCATTAGTGTCGCGTCTAGCGAAATTGTCGTATTGAGATTTACAGCTCTATGAATCATGATTTCATGATATAACATCGGACGCGGATGCAATAAACTGTTGTTTGTTTGATAAAAGCCTGTAGTGCGAAATACGTTTTTAGAGACGCGATTTTTGCGTGTTTTAGAATTTTTTTCGTTTTGATTTACCCTGTTATTAAGACTAGATAGCTGTTTATTTTCTAAGTATGTTAAAGCGATGTATCTCTTGAATTGTAAACAATTAAAATTCTGAATTAACAGTAACAAATACAAAACACAAATTTAACGAATGAACACTTGAACAGTGAAGAAAATAAATAGACGAATCTAATGAGAGTGCATATAGTATGTCCTGATTTCAGATTTTTCTTTCCAAGAACAGATCCCGTTGTTGACAAGGCAATATCTAATTGGACAAGATCTTCCTATATCGAGTACGTTTATAGCGTATAATGATTCGAGTAGGAAAACCATCGTTCGTTTTATATCGTCAGTTATTTTGACGTTACATCGTCGCAAAGCGTCGTAAACTGTCCCGCTCGTATACACAGCGCTGGTCGCTTTGTGTATTCTT
The DNA here is from genome assembly GCA_001278395.1 of Lerema accius. Classification (NCBI taxonomy): domain Eukaryota; kingdom Metazoa; phylum Arthropoda; class Insecta; order Lepidoptera; family Hesperiidae; genus Lerema; species Lerema accius. The sequence goes on along the minus strand of LGAG01000971.1, from coordinate 825,968 downwards.
TTACTGTTACTCTTTTTATTGTCACGCCATAAATTCTACAGGGATCTTATCCAGAATGTTCTTTTCCGCGCTCAAATCTAAATTCACTTGTAGTGGACGATACGGGCAGATGCGAGTTAAACCGACTCGTCAAATCAATGATTCTGTTGTTGTTAAACTGATGATTCAGAGAACTTAAATTTTGTTTTTATAGGGGCTTGATTATTCGTTTTATGTCAAGAGACCTTTTGATTGTGGTTATTAATTTAAAATTGGAGGCTAATCTCAAACTATATCAGTCTGATAAAGTTATAATCCTATTAATTATGAAAATAAATATGTTTTCTTTAACCACTAATGAGTTCAAGTTAGCGTCTGAAGCTTCGCTCCCATATTGCTTAGAAGATAATATAATTATGATATTATGCCTGTGTTAGAATTTTCAATTAAGGTTGTTATATGCTTGTACGTGTACCATAATTGCGGTTTATGAGTCAAGGGCGTGTCAAAGATCGACGGTTTGGTAATGAATTTATTAATGTTTTGAATTGATTTACTAATAAATTGATTTGATTTAAATGTTTTATTTTTTTCCTATAGTTTTGTGTGAATATGAAATATATAATCATACGAAAGAAATTACAAGTTTGAGATTTGTCTCAGTTCAAATTGACGTGTAGAATAAGTGTGGAAAGTATGTGTTATACCTACTTTATAAAATAAAAACAAAACCCACACTACTACGTGGTATTTGCTTATAGACACATCAAACAACCCCATCACGTTATATAGACACCCGTTAATAGACTGGTGACGCCAACGTAGACATTTGCGAGCTATAATATTGAGCTAGTCTATGGTTTAATGTTTGACCTGATGAGATATGGTCAAATTGCGACTGCAGAGCGAATGGTATATTTAAGAACGCGCAATGAACAAGAAACCAATTATAAATAGTGTCCACTCAAGTATTTTTAAGTGTATTATTAATACCAATATATTAATTGATATTTGTCCTTACCAAACACTGCTTCGGTGCTAAATTTCCACACCCTCAAGGTACATAAAGTACCTATGTCTGTAGTCCAAAAACATATCATCGATAACACGTGCCGCCCAAGGTTGAGTATAATTGCTTGTATGGGAACTTTCCTTACTTTACGGACAATTTACTAGTGGAGTAATACACGCACGGATAGAAATGATTCGGGCTTATGGATTGTTTATGGACTAATCACAGTTAATGGTTTATTTTTAAATTACTAGCAACGTTTTTTTGGTACAATTAATATGATGACCCGTATGGTGCAATAGTTGCTTTGCAGGACCACTGTTCAAAAGGTCCTGGGTTCTCAGTGAGCAAGAACTTAATGAACTAGAAATGCTATTATCCTACTTAATAATAATAATATCTTTAACTTAATAAGTGCATAATTGAAAAATATTGTTCTCCCAAAAGCTGATACTATCGCGTTTCCTTACATGACCTGAAAAATATATCCTAATGTCATTTCTCTACGTATCTATAGCTGAACAAATTATACCATTTTGTACGCAAACTTGAGCATAACTCGTACGACTCTTGTTTTGACACAATGGCAACAAGTTTTCCTCCGACCTGAAGAGCAGCTCGGATACACGAGTACCTAACCAGTCGGAGAAAACCTTGAGAGGTAAGGACCCGGCGTTCAGGACCACCCAAGTGGGCAGTTAGTGGCTCTTTAGTGTTTTATACATCCGGATATACGAGCCATCCGGGTAAAAGTACTAAAATAGGTGCGAGGGATGTCTTTTTGTATACCTCGTTTTTTTCGTCGTGATATAAAAGGTAAACAATCTTACAGTGTCTTTTTATTGTAATTATTGATTTAAAAAAAAGAAAGACACAAATTAAAAAAAAATAAAGAATAAACAATAATTTAATGTTAAAATAAATTTCTGTATACCTACTTCTAAATACTTTTTTAAATTAATAAAAAGAATAGAAGTAGTGCCAAGATTGTTTACCTTTTAAGTCACGACGAAAAAAACGATATGCCAGTCATGGTGAAAAAAATTTAGGTCTTTCGGCAAAAGTAAGTATACGCTGTTATAGGGGTGTTCATCGTATTATTTTAAGGAATAGATAGGTACAAAAGCTTGATTTAGGATTCATTTTAGGTACCTACAAGCGCCATCTATTTTCGTAATGTTAAACTATACTTAATTTTACAACAATTAACCCCAAATACGGTTTGGATTATGTGGAAAATCAAAAGAAATATTGATTGAAATAAGTTAAGAAACAGTCACTCACCATCTTTTTATTTATAAAACTTCGTCCTATGTATAGTTTTACGTTGGGTACCTATTGAAATAGAAAAGTAATTTGGGCAATGCTTTTAGTTCGTCTCAACTGCTACGAAATCTGAGCTAACTTTGAGATGTACTTATAGGCTTTGAAGAAACAAATACGATCCAAATTGAAGACTTAAGTATTGAAGTATTTGATTCATTTATTTTGTAGTGCTGTAATAGTTGCTTTTAAGAGGCAGAAAAAAGTATTAAGTAATGGTACGAGTACAATTATTGAATTCAGCAATCAAGTTATTATCTTATGACCTTTATACAAACTTCTGTTAACCAAGTCGAGTAATTGACGGTATTTAATGAATTTAAAATTTACATTAAGTGTATTTAAGATTTTAAAGTGATATAGGCTTTGTAAATCGTATCATTTATCTTAAGACAACTGGCACAGCTGTCGATAACGATCTTGTGAAAGCTTGTCTGTAATGTGACGCAGACATATAGACAATTATGAATTAAACTCGTAACATAGATTATGTTCAAAGTTTTGTAACGATAAAAACGTTTTGAAATATCTGTAAATAAAATAGGTATAGGTATCTATTTAGAAGGTTGTACTGTATTTGGAATACCATTTACACATTAAATTGTTTGTTTCAAGATCATTAATTATTTAGATGTTCCTGCGAGGATTTATAAATTATGTAAAGGATGTAGGTATAACGCCAACTCTAGGCTTCTAAAAACTTGAATAATTAATATGACGGCGCATTCGAAATGTCATTGTCAGAATACGCCGGAACTAGATTTTGACAGTTGTCATTTTCTAGCGGAGCGTCATGTCTGTGGTCAGCGCGGCCATGTTGGTATCATTCGCTTTTGAGACGCCATCACGTGCGCACCGCAGTTTTGACGAATCGCTCTTGTTCCGCGTAATCATAAGCTTTTTTATGATTATCCTGTTCTAATTAGAAAGTAAAAGTGATTATTTAAATGATATTGGATTGATTTTTGAACTTAAGTGTAATTTGAATAAGTAAAGTGATTTTATACTCAATTCCGGATTTTAATCTTATCCTCCGCCTATCCGCCCAGTAAATAACCATGGCCGATCCTGGTGAAGGCTCCCCCGAGCCTTTATCAGAAGTGGGATTACGTGCGGAGCAACAAAAGGAGGAGAGGCAGCCATTATCGGACGAAAGTACCGCAACAAAGCTACTGAGCAGTTTGGAAGTGCTGCTCACACGAGCATACGAATCTTCACAAGCGAAGATTACCAGTAGTAACTCTAATTTTGGTGCTATTCAGCTCATCCCATTTAACCCTGATGACCCCGAGGCTGACATTGAAAGTTGGTGCGGAATTACAGAGCTAATTGTTCGAAATAAATGCCTTGAGGGTATTGATTTGCTTGTGGCTCTTACTGGTGCCTTGAAGGGTCGTGCGGCAACGTGTATTACTAAGATCAACTTGAACAAATTGTCTTGGGATGTTATAAAACAGACATTGATAGCCAAGTTTTCTAAGCCGAAGCTGCCTCAAGACCACTTTGACGAGATATTACGTTTCCAGATAGGCTTAAAGGAAACAGCTTCCGAAGCTGCCTTAAGATTGTGGAACATGATTGAGGGTATTCCAAAGACGGAAATGCAGGAAGATGTGATCACCGGTTTTGTGATTTCCGTGCTGAGTCAGAAAGATGGTTTGATACGTCGGGAGCTAAATGCCCATGCTATTACAACACGTGCGCAGCTATTTAGAACGCTTGGTGGAGTATCAATGAAACGACGTCTCGACAGTTCCGATGCTTATGAAGTTGATACAAAGCGAGCCCGATTCAACGAAATTACCAAATTTCCGGGAAGATGCCACTGGTGTGGAATACCTGGTCATCGAGTAGCAGAATGCAAGAAAAAAAGAGAAGAGTCTGGATCCAGCGCATCTACGCAGCAATTCTCTACGAAGTCAACCAATGTGTCAGAAAGGACACCGCCTACGTGTTACTCTTGCGGCAAACCTGGTCACCTAGCGACAGCTTGCCCGAATAAGAACATCAGCGGTGCAGTTTCAAGGAAAGAGGTCAATATCTGTGGGCAGCGACTGTCAAGGGGCATTTTGACGACGTCATCTGGTGAGTCAGTTTCTTTTCTGTTTGACAGTGGTTCTTCTTGTTCTCTTTTAAAAGAAAGTTTTAGTGATAAATTTCCGGGTACTGTACGCAATGATCTTGTCTACCTTTCTGGTATTGGGGGCGATGAAATCAAGTGTACCGTACAAATTTCAAGCATAGTAGATATTGGTAATATTTCGGAGTCGGTAATTTTCCATGTAATCCCTGACCGTTATATCTTGGAACCCGTGATCATAGGGAGGGACATTTTAGAAAGAGGAGTGGGTGTACAGATTGAAGGCGATAAATTGACGTTTTATTTTAAGAAGACAAATAATTTATGTGAATCTAGTATGGTGCGGCCGGATTTTACCCAAGTTGACACTGATCTTATAGGCGATGATAAAAAATCTCTCATACAACTGCTTAATAGGTACGCTGATTGTTTTATAGACGGTATTCCAAGTAGACGCGTGAAGACTGGCGAGCTAGAAATTACATTAATAGAACCTCATAAAACAGTTCAGAGGCGTCCTTATAGGTTAGCCCCAGTAGAGATGCAAGTCGTAAGAGAGAAAGTTGAAGAACTTCTTAATGCCGGCGTTATACGCGAGAGTTCGTCACCGTTTGCAAGTCCCATTCTGTTGGTCAAGAAGAAAGATAATTCTGACAGAATGTGCGTTGACTTTCGCGAACTTAACTCAAACACACGACCCGAACACTACCCCTTGCCTCGCATAGAGGAACAGATAGACCAGCTTTGTGGCGCACATTATTTTACATCCCTTGACATGGCTTCTGGCTTTCACCAGATCCCCATTCACCCAGACTCAGTTGAAAAGACTGCGTTCGTAACGCCCGAGGGGCAATTTGAATATCTTGCGATGCCCTTCGGGTTACGAAACGCTCCATCCGTATACCAAAGGTGTATCACTAAAGCCTTAAATAATCTAAAAAGTAAACCTTTGGTGTACATGGATGACGTCTTGTGCTACTCTGAAAATATTCGCGATGGTTTACTTCAACTCGATGAGGTTTTAGGAGCTTTATCAACATCAGGATTTTCTTTAAACCTTAAAAAATGCAAGTTTATGAAACAAAGAATTGAATACTTAGGTTATTCCGTAGAATCCGGTACAGTAAGACCAAATTCTCGCAAAATACAGGCTTTAATAGAATCCCCCCAACCCAAAACTGCTACACAGGTCCGTCAATTTCTGGGTCTAGCATCCTATTTCCGGAAATTTATTCCTAGCTTCACAAATGTTGTCGGCCCTCTTTATCCCTTGACCAAATTAAAAGGATCAATCACGTGGACTGAGAAGCACGAAAAGATTCGTAACGCGATAATTAGGACACTTACTTCTGAACCTGTCTTAACTATCTTTGACCCCGATTTGCCCGTTGAGCTACATTGTGACGCCAGTTCTGATGGATATGGAGCGATCCTTATTCAAAAGAAAAATGAGCTCCCTCACGTCGTTGAGTATTTCAGCCGCCGCACATCGGAAGTAGAATCTCGCTACCACTCGTACGAGCTGGAAACACTTGCAGTCGTACGAGCGGTAGAACACTTTCGACACTACTTATACGGTAGGAAGTTCAAAGTTTTCACGGATTGCAACTCGCTCAAGGCCTCTAAATCCAAAATTGACCTTACACCTCGTGTACATCGCTGGTGGGCAATACTGCAGGCATACGACTTCGATATTGTCTATCGCGAAGGTCGTTCAATGGAACACGCAGACTACTTTTCTAGAAATCCCTTACCCACTAATAACGAGACGTCTTTACCTGAAACCCATAAAATACCAGTACGTAAGGTGGTCCAGTTTGTTGAATTACATCAAGGTTGGCTCTCTGTAGAACAAAAGCGTGACAGTGAGATACAAGACTTACTGACAAAACATTCTAATAATGACTTTCCGGATACTGTAGGTCGTACATATGACGTAAGGGATGGCATACTGTATAGAAAAGTCACTAGAAATAAAATTACCTCATGGTTACCAATTGTCCCTCGCTCCCTCATTTGGACCTTGATTAATCATGTCCACAACGAGTTACAACATCTGGGTAGTGATAAAACTTTAGATAAATTATATGAGCAATACTGGTTCCCTGACATGGCCAAATGCGTAAGAAAGTTTATTGATTCTTGCATCATTTGCAAGGCTTCCAAAGGTCCATCAGGAGCTCAACCGGTCCGACTACACCCTATCCCTAAGGTTTCCGTCCCATGGCATACAGTCCATATTGATTTTACTGGTAAGCTAAGCGGTAAGAGCGACCGTAAGGAATACTGTTCGGTATTGATTGACGCGTTTACTAAATATGTGTTATTAGAGTACACGTCTTCCTTAGACGCCGCTAGTGCGGTACGAGCCATCAAAAACGCTGTCTGCCTTTTCGGAGCACCGAAACGTGTTATTACTGATCAGGGTCGATGTTACAGTAGCTCAGAATTCAAAACGTTTTGTTCAGAACATAAAATTAACTTACATTTCATCGCCACGGGTTCCAGCAGGGCAAACGGTCAAGTAGAACGTGTAATGCGTACCCTAAAAAGTCTACTGACTATTATTGAGAATGACCCCAATAAAGCTTGGCGTGATCATTTAGGTGAAGTTCAGCTAGCGTTAAACAGTACCCGTTCTACTGTTACGAAATATACACCGACTGAATTAATGTTCGGAATTCGCGCTCAGTCTTTAGGTCTATCAATGGTTAGTTCTACAATTTCACAAAATCAAAACCGATTAGATCTAGATTTTATTAGAGAAGACGCTTCTGCAAATATAAGAAAAGCTGCTGCATCAGAAGTTGAACGTTTTAATAGGGGTCGCTCTGCTATTAAACGATTTTCAAAGGGAGATTTTGTCTTCATTAAAAATAGCGAACGGAATCAAACGAAATTAGACAAAAAGTTTAGGGGGCCCTTTGTTATTACCGCGGTGTTAGAGCACGATCGGTATGAACTTCGAAGCCTTAGTAATTCGCATCGTACCTTTAAATATGCACACGAGAACTTGCGTTCAGTACCCTCGGGTCATGAAGGATTGCTTGAGGTCAGTAGTAGTTTAATGGATGAAGAGGAGGCCGAGACGGCGCCAGATGACGTAGAACTAGATAACATCCGCTCCGACAGTCGTACTAGCAGACTGACTAGTTTATCCTCTGATACTGATACCATGACTGCCGTATCCGGCACCATTACTGCTGGATCAGACACCATGACAGCTGACTCAGAGACCATGACAGCTGACTCAGAGACCATGACAGCTGACTCAGACACGATGACAATTGTTTCGGACACTAATTCAGACATGCTCAGTGTTACCAATGATCATGAAGACCTCTAGCATGTAGTCCAAATTCATACTGAGCAAGACGGGACTGACTAGTAGGTAAGGGCAAAGAAGCATTTTTGTTGTGATAAATGCAGTTGTGTCGCTGGTCGTAAGGACAATGTCATCCGGGCCATACCGTTCGCGGTTGGTTGAAAGGATACACCAGTCCGGGCCTTACTGTTGGTTTGCGTTGGTCGTAGGGATAGTGTCGTCCGGGCCATACCGTACGCGGTTGGTTGAAAGGACACACCCATCCGGTCCAACTTATTCGTATACAGAAAACGACGAAAGGATTTAATCGCCTTTGGTACTGATATGACTTAAACATTACTTGCTGCTTGTCAGGGTGGACGAGCGTCTTGGTGGTGTAGACGGTTGATGCTCGCACTTTTGTTACAGGACCGCAAATAGAGGCGCCCGGGGACGGTCGCAAGTCAGTCCGGCCGTGACGGCGCATTCGAAATGTCATTGTCAGAATACGCCGGAACTAGATTTTGACAGTTGTCATTTTCTAGCGGAGCGTCATGTCTGTGGTCAGCGCGGCCATGTTGGTATCATTCGCTTTTGAGACGCCATCACGTGCGCACCGCAGTTTTGACGAATCGCTCTTGTTCCGCGTAATCATAAGCTTTTTTATGATTATCCTGTTCTAATTAGAAAGTAAAAGTGATTATTTAAATGATATTGGATTGATTTTTGAACTTAAGTGTAATTTGAATAAGTAAAGTGATTTTATACTCAATTCCGGATTTTAATCTTATCCTCCGCCTATCCGCCCAGTAAATAACCATGGCCGATCCTGGTGAAGGCTCCCCCGAGCCTTTATGCTATTGACATATAAGTGTATCATCTATGGTAGTGACGTACGATGACGTGTTGATAAGAAATTGAAAGAAGTACTTTTTACCAAAGACACCTATTCTTTTTTGTAGGTTCTTTGCTTTTTACAATGATTTTTCACGGTATAAGTGTGCTATTCAATGCTCAGTGATAATAACTGGGTATGGGCGGGCGCAAATGTCTGGAATTAAAAAAAAAAAACAGATTCTGAATCCAGGTTCTGGATTATAGAACCTCGACGCAACATCCGGAATTTGTCAGATTGTAAATTAAAACTGAATCAAAGGGGAGAGCGGAGTAGCTAGAGCCGGGTGAATGTGGCCTCAAAGCGAATATCTCGAAAACAGAAAGAGATCGTTCGGCCACATATTTCACTTACAGTTTGGTTAATCCCTTAGTTTTTCACATCAGGTCCTCTGCTCTTTGTGCTTATTGATTTTAATTTTAATTATAAATATTTCAATAAATTTTTTTTTTATTAAATTGTGATTTTATCGTTTTGTCATAATTTATTTATTACTTTGTAATAGTTACCGCTTCAATTTGTCTTTTATATTCGCTTTGACACCACAATATACCCGGCACTACCTACCCTGCTGTTCCCACTAACAATATAGAATCTGAAAAATTCCGGACGTTTGCGCCCACCGTATACCAAGTGGTACTGCCTAGGTACCTAATAAATAGATGAATTGACCTCCGGCTGGATAAGCTATGGATAATGTTTTTATAAGATTTTATTCGCCAAAGACGGCTTTGTTTTATACAATAAATTATTTATAAAAACTGTGTCAGTATTGGTAAACTTAAAAAAATAAAACCAAGTCAAAATAGTAAAACTGTCGAATGTAATAAACACAACAAAAAAGTCAAATATAGACAAGAAACACTTTCATTGCACGATTTGTTTCTCTCAATGTAATTGTAGTAAGATGATACCCTCGTAAAGAACGACCCTACGCCATGACGATTGCCACTGGTGACTCCAACTAGTATTCCGTTACGTCCTTCCTTCGGGTCACCTGTATTTTTACATACCAATGGGCCCCCGGAGTCTCCCTATAACAGAAGTTTTAAATACTAGTATAAGTAATAGTTACTAAGCATCAGTATTAAAAATACTCTCTGACTGACTGTTGAAATATTGGTACAAAATTTTTTTTTTTTATCACTTACACATCTATTACATTTTTTATAGTCATCTAAAATCGGAAAACAATTTTTTGGGCTTTATGGTTAACGCTTAAGTATTAGCTAAAGTTATCGATTCTCATACCAAATAATAAAATCTCAAACATTGAACTTCTCACCTTACCGACATCAGTTAATTGTCTGGAAATGCATACAAAGTTATACATATTTCTCCAAAATATTCTGCTGCATTGTGCGGAAGATATTACTTTAACATGAGCAAGAAGTAATGCGCTTGAAAGGCTCTGTGAATAAAGTAATTAAAAACAATACATCAGTTATTTGGGAAGTATCCATACAATGACATCATAACCCATATACACTTTCAGATAAAGCATTGGCTTTTTGGTTTTGTTTTGTTTTTGAAATGTTACCGCAAGTCATATTTGGTTTAGTACCTACTGACTGCTTCTGTAAACCTTATACCTACACGTCGAATGTTCTTCACAAAATCAATACGTCCGATACAAAAAATAAGTACAGAGTATGTACATCTTAGATTGTTACATGACGACAACTTGACGTGGTTTCCAGTCTTTTTTGCTCTGCTTTTTGTATTATTGGCAAATGATAAAACGATTTTTGACATTCGTAATTTTGAATTGATCAATCACGGCGAAGATGACTTTTATGACGTTTTATGAGGATTAAAATAGTTCCAAAAGTTTGTATTAGGAAAGTAGTTACAATATTAAATTACATATTGTTATTTTTACTTACGGAGGGCGATGTGCGGCCATACCCAGAAACTAGGCAATTCCCTTTATAGTCTTTAAAGACGCTCGCATATGGTATCGAATTCACGAATTTGTTAAATACAAATGGATCCAGTAGAAACTGAAAAGAATCAACAGTAGGAGGAGGAATTATAAAGAATTTTACAACAACCCTGTATTGTTTTAAAAGTCTGTATAATTAGATAATTAGACTCAACTCATTAATGACCCACTATGAACCACGAGTTTCTTTTTATTAAATAAGAGGGTCTAGAGTATACTCAATCACACTGCTTCAGTGAAGATTTTTGGATGTGTTATGGCCAAAAGTCCGAAGTTTTTATACCGCCCAAAGAATTCTTCCATCGTTTCATGCTCATCTCATGATAACTGCCGGCATTGATAGTTTAACGCCCTAAGAAGGCCGGAAACGCCCATGAAAAGCTCGTGGTAAATAACCACTTACTTCGACGGTCTCTGAAGGACGACGCAGGCTGCCCGGTTATGAGTACTTAAGTTTTAAAATAATGCTCAGACATAATAATATTATGTCTGTTTTAATATATTCTGTCTCTATTAAATATATTATATTTACCACTAATGCAAAATCCTTTCGTGGAAATAAGAACTCGGGAGGATATCGGACATAACTCAATTGTCTCCACTGGCCGTTTAGCATGCTATCTTTGGAAGGTTTCTGAACCACGTTCCTGAGTTGTCCAGCAACGGCGACCACGGGAGACAACGATCTACCCCGCGTACCTTTACTGTCATGTAAAAAATGTATGTTTATTTTGTAAAAATCTAAAAATATTACAGAAAAACCAAAACCTTACCGATTTGGCACGTATACGTGACATTGAATAACATACAGGGGCAAATTGTATGTATGTCCAATCAACATTATTTTACTAGTGTGCGATTGGCTGAGAGATCGGGCGTCAAGTAAAAGGTTGTAACAAAAACATCCTTAACTGAATTTAAAATCAATCAACACTAAACATGGTACAATGGTTTTGGAGAAGATACTCGTACCTATCCTTAGTCATGATGAAGAATCATAGAAAATTATTTCAACATCAACTTTTTTTGATAAGCATTTATCAGATAGCTAGCACAGAGCCGTCAATCACTGAGGTCATTGCTACTGAATTGCCATGACCTTTATTGACTCTGTTCATGTTTATCTGCAAAATATATACATATAGGAAATATTACAAACGTACCCTCGCGCACAAATATTTTCCCACAAATTTTCCTCCCTATTAACAAAACAGTGTGCAGCAGATATAAGTTTGTCTGGTGCAACGATCGTTCCGCCGCAAAATGTGGAAAATGTAGTTGGAGATCGTTTCAATTTAGGTGTACGAGTACGTCGCTGCCTTTTAAATGATACCTGAAAAGTATTTTTTTTTATCACAACCCCATTTCAAGTTCAGGTCTCTTCTCGCAAAGTCAGAAATATTAACTTAATTAATCATTTGTTTTGTTCTTACATCTCTCCATTTCTCTCTCTACATTTTTTTATTTTTTGGGAAACATTTAAGGCACAATATACTCACTCACTTGGAAGCATTACATAACAATAATAATTTAATTTTTTTATTAACAAACACAAAGTTAACCACTTGGTACATAATACTTAGTTCCCATACTAGGATTCCCTATTCATTATGTTGTTGTACACCGATTATAAATTTCCTTGGGATACATCCAATATTTTATTAACTACTTTTTCTCTGGCGAAGCCGCAGGTGTCGTTTTGTAGATAATAAATAAAAGTCACTTTGCACATACTTGATATGGAACATCTCCTAATTTCGCCTCCCAACCGTTATAAACCCTCCTTATCAAACCATCGTTACTGGATATACCAACATGACTCTCATTAGCAGAATACGAAAGCGACATATCAAGAAGTAATAAAACATGTAAAATGTATGTTATCATCAATCCAAAAAATATTGTGTTCAAAGACCTAGAAAAAAGAAAGATATAAAATTATGTTTTTCAAAAAATTTAACAAAAAATTTTGAGATTATACATTGCTGTCATAAATAGTAGTGACCAAAGAAGACTATATTCACAAACTAATTTCTGTCACCACCTGTGACCACAGAATATTATATTATAGTCTTACTGGAGTATAGTGATCACAAAGCAAGGAATGAAATATTCCACAATGATGTTGTGTTTAGTAAAATGTAAGCAAAATAGTTACATCATCTATGCCGTTAACTTATGCATGAACAATGACAAGGACGTCAAAGCGTTCAAAATTATCAGTTAATGAACGGTCTGTATTTTTAATTTAAATTAATATTAACACAATATAAATGAATTTTATACAATTGCCTGTGCTATTACTATTTGTTACTATGGTTCAACAATCTCGTGGTAATTTTATTGTTGCTTACTCGGACAATCCTACTGATAATGAAACAAAGTTTGATTTTAAGGTAACTAAATAAATTTCAGGATAAAGAAACCGTTTTCTTACTTTTTACCATTATCGTTCTGAAAGTAATTTGTGTTTTAGGACCTTGTTATATTAAACAAAGAGTTTAAACGGTATAATAATATTTGTCCGCTGAGAATTTATGGTGGTACAAATGCAAATATTTCGGATATTCCCTATCAGGTACAAAAATATTACTATAATACAGCCAAAGATCTCTCTTTTTTCTAGGTCTTTGAGTACAGTTTTTAATACATTTAGTGAAAAGCGAGTAAGTGATAAAAGAATTCAGTAGTAACTAGACATTATAAACATTAGCCCAAAGGATTCTTTCAACTATTCACGAGTATTATCGAGATACCGTTAAGTTTGTAACGCGTTATGTATCGATACATGCACGCGTTTCCAGTACTTACCATTTGGGTTGGTGTTGCTTCATACAACTACTATACAGGGTGTAAACTTCGAGCTGGGCAGTGAGGGGAAATACCCTATCCGTAGCAGCTACAAGAAAATGGTCTTAGGAGACTATTCATAGTCAGCGCGTTAAAAAACTTGTAAAGGGCCGTTAAAGTCACGGACAAAAAACCACACGCATTACATTGCTTTTTATATTTGTTTTTTTTTTAATAAGCTGTTTTTGTTTTTTTTGTGCTACGAGTAGGTGTCCGTGCGGGTATTTACATTACCATATAGAATTTGGGATACACTTTGTGGAGGATCGTTAATAACTTTGCGATTCGTAATATCAGCTGCCCATTGCTTTATTGATAAAGGGTTAGTACCAATGCTATTTTAAACTAGAGATACGATCTGTCACTAGTAAAGTATTGAAAGTATAAGTATTCATAGTATTGTAGTAATATCGTCTTTCTGACAAATATTTGCTGCCTCGTTCGTACTGAAAAACGTTCCGTACCACCATCTATAGAAGAAAGTCACATGTGTTGAAAAAACATGATTATTGTATGCAATGTAAATACATACTTTGTGAAAATTTCAGCTTTGTAGCTATCACGGTTAATGAGATTCAGCCTGGTGTCAGACAGACAGACGGACAGATAGCGTAGTCTTAATACTAGGGTCCCGATTTACTATTTGAGTACGGAACCCTGACTAGAAGCAGATATTATAATAAAATTTATTGAAAAATCTGTTCCGAAGCACTCGTAGCGTGGCCTCTTTCCCTCCTGTGTGTAATATACTCAGAAATAACAGCTATTTGATTTTTGACCATCCTCAAAATAGATAAATGACAAAAGTTACATACGTTACTCTTAATTACTTCTGTGGATAAAATATCGATATAGACCTAGTGCGTGATGCCATATCACTAGAAAATGGCCATTACAACCTGTCGCGGTATGTACTCGTATGTATGTATCTACGGGTCTTTGACAGTTGACGGATTTCAACATATTTGGACGGATTTAGCAGTACAGGTTTTCTTTTGATGATTACTGTGGATGATTACTAGTTTTATTACAGCGAGCGGGTATCGCCATCTCATATGAGAGTCTTCGCGGGAACAACAAAATCATACATAGCGAAATTATCAGAATATAATCCATCGCGAAAGATTAAAAATGTATACATACATAAACTATTCGACGATGTAAGGCTAATAAATGATTTTTCCATTGTAGAGGTAAAGAGCAATCACTACTTAAATTGAAATACCTGTTGCACCAAACTAAACGCTCAATAGATTAAGTGTTAAAATCATAACAATTTTTTCATTCCAGGTTCGAAAAGATTTTACAACAACCGATAATGTAAAACCAATACGATTGCGCTCCTTGCAGTTGGACGGGTATGTTCAGAAGAATGAACAATGCATTGCCTCCGGATTTGGCCTTATAGATGAAAAAAATGTTAGCTTTAAATTTATAAGTTTCTTTATTTACATACATTAAGACTAGACTTAACTTAGAAGAAGCCTATTCGTTCTTGACATAAAGATAATCCACATAAAGAGAAATGTCGTCTCGACATCCGGAGGAATGTTTACGTATATATTTCCGCCGTACGTCAGAACGTTCGATGGTAGAAGGGGCATGGAGGAATTAAATCGTGTATTTTCTAGGCGCGTTCTTCAGAATGCATCCTATATAATACCGAGAGGCTGGCAACTCTGCGCTTGTGCTTTGAAATATGGTCTCAGCCAATTTATAGTCACTAATAATTCTAATCGCACACATCTCCATTGAATCCAATGCTGTTCAGTGACACTTGGCGACACCAGTCCAAATATGAACGCAGTACAGTCCAGACATAGCTGAACCTGCGCTTTATACAAGGTAGAAAGCGATGCAAAGTATATCGCTAGGATACCAAGTTTCCTTTAGCTTTGGATTCAATGAACCGCCCAAAGTTAATATTTGAGGATATCACAACACCAAATAACCAAGACCTCTTTTTCTGTGTATATTTGATCTTTGCTGACCGGGTAACTTGGCAGGTATCTGCATAATTAGGCTGTCGTCTGCGTAAGTGCGTATACATAGACACCAGGCATAAGCAAATAGTTGACATTTAGTAACAATAGAGTTGCGGAGAGAACAGACACTTGAGAAACTAAATGGTTGGTTATCATTGCTTTTGATGTCGATAGTAATCGACAGCAAATCAGGCCAGAGGATAAACTACACGTCAGAAGCTAGCTTATAAGACTAGCGTACCAAACCCTATCGACAGCCTTCGAGATATCTAGTAAGACGGCAAGTGTTATGGGAATGCATTGTATTATATGTCTCGCATCACCAGGGCAGAATACGACAAACCCTTTTAAATTATTTAAAAAAAAGGACAACAAATCCAATGATATCACATAGCGTGCCAAGGAAACGGACGTGCATACTTATTATATACATACGCTCTAAAAACATCACCATTGATGACGCAGTCTGGTAAAAAAATATATTTAAACCAAATTGTGTCATCTTTGCGGTATTTTTTTTTTCTAGTTTTCAATACATATTTACTTCAAACATTTTACTGATAATTTTTCATATTATTGTTTTAGAATACGTATCCAAACCGGTTACAAATGGTTTGTGTGCCTATAATTTCGATGGAAGATTGCAGAAACTACTTTGGGTATGAAGAAACCTGTGGACAAGACGAAGATGACTTGAGTACAGCTGTATGCGCGGGTTCACCAGGCAAAGATGTTTGTTCGGTGAGTTGTTGTTTTATTCATAGTTCTATTTCAAATATCGGACCGAAAAACTTTGATGACTTTAGTGGCTTACGCGTTGTTACACTCCCGGATAACAGAATCGCGTCACCCTGTATTTTTTTGACCCTTGTTTAGGTTAACATTAGTTAAGTTTAATTTTTAAGTAAATTTTATAATAATAACTGAATAAGTTTTTTTTTAATTCAGCGTTTTTTTTTAAATGTAGTCTATCTATAAAGAGTAGAAAAGAGACAAGAAATAAAATTTTTGTAAATAAAATACAGGTTATAAAGTAAAACAGTGTTTATAATCGTGGATTATATTTATTGTCTGAATCAATAAAATAAGATACCTACCCAAAATTACACAAAGTTACAATGCCTAAATTAATCAAATAGTAATATTTCGAGTGTGCGTATTCAAGCATTGGTCTATAATCCAGTGAGTGTCATTCAGTACATTTTTCTATACTGAGTTTAAATTTTGTGTTTATTTTTCAGGGTGATTCGGGAGGACCCTTGGTATGTCAAGGGGTTCTTACGGGGCTCGTATCATGGTCAACAGATTGTGGGAATGGTGCAGTATATACTAGAGTCTCATTGTATACTGACGATGTTGATGTGCCTCTCGATCCGGGCAATTCGACAAATAACAACTACTGTTGCTGTTATATTTATTTTCTAATTTTTTTATTGCATAAATTTGCATAAATATTGCATAAATGTCACTGACAATTTTCACTTTATTTTCATTTTTATCTACAACTAGCTAACTCGGAACTTCGTACAGCCTCAGATTCAATTTAAAAAAACTAAACATTTTTTAAATATTTATCCAAAACCAAAATTAGCCAAATCGGTCTAGCTTGTTTCCAGTTTTAACAGTTATTCCACATATATTTATCTTCTAATAAGTGTTTAGAAGTAATAGTTATAGATAATATTAATAGATTTCACCGATGGCCAGTTATTAGTTACCCAGTAGGTATACACATTTACTAATGCCATTAAGTTTATTTGTTTATCTAAATTATAACCATAATAGTTTTTCAATACAACCGAATCTGAAAATCCATTTAATGCATCTAGATCTTTTAAACCAGTATCCGTTTAGAAATTGTACCTATACCTACATTTATGTGTAATTCTATAAGAACTTTAAAATAAATAGGTAAATCTATTTGACGCAAACCAGCGATCATTGGATCACTGACGCAATGTTTAATTTAGCTATGTTTTTTTCTGGCGATTTTCAAAAATAACGTCTCCAGGTAGGTACCTGGGTCTTTTAGCTATTGAGCTGTTAAGTTTTTATTGAAAACTTCATGTTGATGACTCTAGCACAACGATGGCGCGGAAATAAAGCTCAAACAAGACTCCTGGTGATTTAAAAGGAATACAAAACAAAACAAAATTATGGTCCGATAATTTCATTTCAAAAAGTTACGAGGGAAATAACGCTGTCACAGATCAATATGCTTTATAGCCACAATTTAGCCTTAGGTTGTCACCACACATAACACTATGTTTTAGAATATCAATTTAATTATTGTGTAATCTGCGTTGGGTGTCTCATTAATTAAATAAATAAGATATACCCACACGATATACCACGGAATACTACAGCTGTATTCCGTGGGATATACCTAACATCCACACGTTGAATCTGGTATTATCATACTTAATAAAAATGTTGATTGACTGACAGACACGCTACAGCCTAAACGGATAGACCTAGAAGCATGAAACTTGGCACAGAGGTTCCTTCTAGAGTGTAGGGGAGCACTAAGAACGGATTTTTGGAAATTACCACTTTAAGGGGGGGGGGGGAAATAGTGGATGAAAGTTTGTATGAAAATAAAAAAAAAATTAAAGCAAGCAGTTTGCAAATTAGTATTTAAGTTTTCGATACTAAGCTAAGAAGTGCGGATTTAAAAAAAAATTGGAAATTAACCCATAAGGGGGTGAAATAAGGCATGGATGAAAATTAACCAAATTTTAAAGCTAGCAGTTTGCAAATTCGTGTTTAGGTTTATGGTTGAAAGGGGTGAAAAACCTGATTCAAAGATTTTATTAAATCAACCCCTAAGGGGGTAAATATCACCGCAAAACTATAATTTCCGCAAGCAAAGCTGCGGGCAACAGCTCGTTCTATTATAATTCTGTTATGCCACAGACATTATAAGTCTGTGTGTTACTGTGGTGTGTTATACCCACGGAAGTTCGTTTTTCTGTGGTTATACCGTTAACATAAAGCATGAACGATGACGACGTCATATCGTTCAAAATAATCACCAAATTAACTATTATGTATGTTTGTAACTTAAATTAATATTAACACTTAAATGAATTTTATACAATTGCCAGTGCTATTATTATTTGTTACTATGGTTCAAAAATCTCGTGCTAATTTTGTTGTTGCTTACTCGGACAATCCTACTGATAATGAAACAAAGTTTGATTAAGGTACCTACTTCAGAATAAATTTGAAACCGTTTTCTTACTTTTTATCCATTATCGTTCTGAAAGCACTTTGTATTTCAGGACCTTGTTATAGCAAACAAAAAGTTTAAACGGTATAATAATATTTGTCCGCTGAGAATTTATGGTGGTACAAATGCAAATATTTCAGATATTCCCTATCAGGTACAAAAATATTACTAAAATATGGTATAAATATAGTACAATATTTAATACATTAAGCGATAAGCGAGTGAGTGATGAAAGGGATTCAGCATAAACTAGACAGATAGATATTGACCCAAAGGATTTTTGGAACTATTCACAAGTATTATCGAAATACCGTTGAGGCCTGTACATACTCGTACATACGACGTTTTTTAACGCATTGACGACACGGGTGTGTATCGATACTTAGTTTGCGCGCGATTCCAGTATTTTCCATTTATGGATTCATGTCGCTTCATACAAATACCATATGCAAGATCGCGATAAAAACGCGCAATCGACTCGTCATCAGCGCGTTAAACAACTTGTAAAGGGCCGAAAAATCACACGCATTAAACTGCTTTTTATATAGTGTTTTTAATAAGAATTTCTTGAATTTTTTTGTACTAGGTGTCATTGCGGGTATTTACTTTACGATATTGGGAAACACTTTGTGGAGGATCATTAATAACTTTGCGATTTGTAATAACAGCTGCCCATTGCTTTATGGATGGAGGGTTAGTACCGAGTAAACTTTAATACAGATGAAAATTTAATAATTAACAGATACGATCCGTCGCTAGTTAAGTATTGAAAGTATCAGTATTTATAGTATTGTAGTATTATCACCTTTCTGCCAAATATTTGCTGCCTCGCGGCCTCGTTCGAACTGAAAAAAAAACCTGCCAAGTGCGAGTCGGACTCGTACCATCATCTATAAAAGAAAATCACGTTTGTTGAAAAAACACGATTTTTGTATGATCGAACTTATATACTTCGATTTTTTTTTATTGTCTTCTTTTTTTAGTTAGTTAGTTAGTAGTTAGGTACTGTTAGTCTTCTTTAATTTGAACTAGTTTTGTCGTTCTTCAGTCTTTGTCTGTCTGTCCATTCATAAGCATGGGGTTCCTTGTGTTGTGTTGTATTTTTCATTTTCCCAGGCATACCTGATAAATTAAAGGTAGGTATAGGTTTTGTTTCTAGATACATGCCCTCAAGTAAAGTGAGTTAATATTTTCACTTTTATAATATCATCTGTCTAAAATATAAAAATATTGTTGATAATTATATAGTAGAGTAGTAGTGTATAAAATTATTGTTATATTATTAAATCGATTGTGTACTTGGTAGCCCGGCGTATATCATCTAATTTTCTAATTATTACCCGACTGTTCAAGGGAAGTCATGTTTTTCGAGAATATGTATGTATACTACTACTGTATGTCCAAGTATTCGACGGATAACTGATTTCAACAATGAGGGTCAACAATTTTAATAGAACACCTTTTTTGGTTTTTCTTTTAATGATTACTAGTTTTATTACAGGGCGCGGCTATCGCCATCTCATATGAGAGTCTTCGCGGGAACAACAAAAGGATGGATAGCGAACTTATCAAGCAAAAATCCTTCGCGAAGGATTAAAAATGTTTACATACATAAACTATACGATGAAGTAAGGCTAATAAATGATTTTTGCATTCTAGAGGTAAACAGAAATTATTTATTTCATAATATATCTACCTACTTACACTTGAAATACCTGCACCAAACTAAGCGTTCAATAGTCAATAGTTCAAAAGTGTTCAAAATCATAACTATTTTTTTATTCCAGCTTCGAAGAAATTTTACAGCGACCAGAAATATAAAACCAATACGATTACGCTCTTTGCAGTTGGACGGGTATGTTCAGAAGAATGAACAATGCATTGTCTCCGGATTTGGCCTTATAGATGAAATAAATGTTAGCTTTAGAATTATAAGTCTCTTTTATTATATACATTAAGTTACTGTTGCAACAATGCTATCTAAGAGTAAGTAGAGATGTTGTTCAAGATATTGAGCGCGCTAACTTAGAAGAAGCCTATTCGTTCTTGACTTGAAGACATCCACATAAAATCAAAGAAAAATTTGAGAAAGATTTGAAAAATCTAATTAAATTCTAATCACACGCCTTTCCACTGAATCCAAAGCTGATCAGCGACACTTGGCAACACCAATTAATATGAACGCAGTACAGTCCACATATGGCCGAAGCTGTATGCTGTATGTAAGCTGTACTTATGTATTATATGTTACTTATGTATATGTGTTATGTATAGCTAGGATACCAAGTTTCCTTTAGCTTTGGATTCAATGAACCGCCGAAAGTTAAGGTTTGATGATATCGATAAGGAATAGATACGCTTGTCTTGCCGTGTTGAATTTGGACACTGCCTGGAGTGTGTGATTTACACGGTTCATCATGACTTCTCTTTCAGGGTGTATTTGATCCTTGCTGGCCATATTACTTGGCAGGTATTTCTCCACAACTGGCCTGTCGTCTGTACCTAAAGACACCAAGCATGAGCAGATCGTTGATATTGTAGTAAAAATAGAGTTTCAGAGGAGGAATTACAGCATGGTTATCATTGCTTGTGATGTCGATAGTAATCGACAGCAAATCAGGCCAGGGAATAAGCCATACGTGGGAAGAATGCATTTTTATGCCTTTTGGCTAGCGTACCAAACCCTGTCGAAGGCCTTTGAGATATCTACTGAGATGGCAAGTGTAGTGGGAATGTATTGTATTATATGTCTCTGCATCACCAGGGCGGAATACGACAATACCCTTTTATATTATTAAAAAAAAGGACGACAAATCCAATGATATCATTTTACGGCTAAATTTTTTTAAATTATTGTTTTAGATTACGTATCCAAAGCAGTTACAAATGGTTTGTGTGCCTATAATTTCGATGGAAGATTGCAGAAAGAACAATGAGTTAGACGACACCAGTGACTTGGATACAGCTGTATGTGCGGGTACACCAGGCAGTGGCAAAGATATTTGTTTCGTAAGTAGATTGTTTTATGCATCATTCCATTTTAAATATGGAAAAAACACTTGGATGACTTTAGTGGCTGACGCGTTGTTAATACATCCCCGGAGAACAGAATCGTGTCGCCCTGCATTTTTTGATCCTTATTTAGATTAACATTTTTTTTTTCAGGCATTTAAAAAAACGCAGGGGGACATAATGACAGCCTAAAAATCTTAAAACATAGGGTGGCTCGATTCTATTGACCGGGGAGTAAGTATATTTGCATTCACAAATTTTTTAAATATTGTTCCTATTGGTGGGGAAATGAATAATAAATCAGTTTATCTTGTACCGGTTTTTATTAATACGTTACACCTATCATGTCTATACATTATATCTATAGTACCTTAGTAAAAAAACAAAGGGCAAAATTTATTTACATTAAAGGACAATGGGAAATGAATGTATGAAGTCTGGGCCCACCCATCAATAGTAACATTTGATATAACGTTAGATAGGGCTTTTTAAGTGGAACATTAGTTACTAATAGAACTATGGTGAAATCTTAGTACTTTCGGAGATACGACGTCTTAAAGTCGTCTCAGTCTAACATATTCTTCACCGATATTTTTAAGTTGATATGGTAATAATACATGTAGGTATTTTACTTTAAAATAAAATGGATTTACCTATTATTCAAGTTGGGCATCAACGACAATTACCTACATAATTTTAAAAACCCGCGGCGACCACGAATGGTTACTATCTCCCAACTCCTAGGTACCAAATTAAAGAAAAATAGTGTGAGCGCAACTTCCTACAGTTCTAGGTGAGGAACAAGCAGATAAGTGCCGTCGGTTTGACTTTGGCTATTGTTTACCTTATATTTAAGTAAACTTCGGTTAATAATTGCTTCGATTGAGGTCACTTTGATGGCAGTATAATAGTAAGTATAACTCCGAAAGTAGTGACTTTTGACCTTAGTCGTAATAATAAGTTTTATTCTGCATAAGCATACCTATTAATTTATGAGTGTCTTATTCCGATTGAGAGGTGGGCCCATCATTACCCATTGTCCTTTGTTTTTTATTTTTATCTAGGACGCACTCAAATGACAATATAGAACTCGAGAAACTTTTTTAAAATTATTGTCTATCTGTCTGTAACAGTTTCACGTTTCTGGATATTTTGTATTTTTTAGGGAATATAAAATAACCGAATAAGTTTTTATCCCGAATGTAAGACCCCTATAATATAAATTCAGCGTTTTTTAAATGCAGTCTATTTATAAAAAAGCAAAAAAGGGGAAATAAATTTGGTACCTAATATACACGTTATAAAGTGAAACAGTGCTTATAACCGCGGAATATAATTTGTTCTCTGAATCAATAAAATAAGGTACACAAAATTACACAATAAAGTTACGATGCCTAAAGTAATCAAATAGCAACATTGCAAGTGCACGTATTTAACGCATTTGTTCATCGAAACGAAGGCGTATTGTATAATTATAATAGCAGTGTCATTCAGTAAGGACATTTTTTTATACTGAGTTTAAATTTTTTGTTTATTTTTCAGGGTGATTCGGGAGGACCCTTGGTATGTCAAGGAGTTCTTACGGGGCTCGTATCCTGGTCTACAGATTGTGGGAATGGTGCAGTATATACTAGAGTCTCCTTTTATACTGACGGTGTTGATGTGCCGTTCAATCCGGGCAATGTAAAAAATAACAGTTACTGTTGCTGCTGTATTTACTTTCTAATTTTTTATTGCATTTCTATTTTTTTAATATTTAATAAATGTAACTGATAACTTTCACTTTTTTTTATCTACAACAAGCTGACTCGGCAAACTTGGTACAGTCGGCAGCAAATAGATAGCGACATATAAGG
>LGAG01000971.1:784632-802357 GCA_001278395.1 Lerema accius | reverse complement strand
CTGTTGTTGCTTTTGTAGATAGCGATGGTGATGGTGATGGTGATGAACGACACGTTCATCCTTACATAGACACGAAACTAAATTTCTCTGTAAGTTATGATGTTTTATGCTATAAATGTATTACTAAATATTAAAACTTTTTTTTTAATCAAGCTTTTATTACTTGTTAATAAAAAAAGAACTAAAAAGGTAAAAAGTGCAAAATTTCAAGTCCCTACTGTTAGCCGTTGAGTAGTTCAATCGTCTGGAGCCGATCCTGGTAGCAGTATCAAATCATGCTTGTTATAAACATGCATTGTCATCAGGGCTGGACCAGTGTGTAAAATTTTAGCTCAATAAGACACCGGGAAGTAGGTAAAATTTAGCTTGCAAGATTTGATTACAAACACCGGGACAGGTGAAACTAAGTAAAAGCTTTTAAAAAAATCCACTCTACGTGATGTATTCTTATCATCCTTACGATAGTTTTTTTCATCTGGTTCTTACTGTAAAGAAAAAAGAACTTAATGGAGTAGTATTCGTGTAATTGGGTCGTTTACGCTCCAAAAACGTTAGCCTCCTTCAAACGCAGTCGGGTAACAGATACGTACCTATAACCTACTTTTTATCTCAGGCTATACTGGAAGAGAACAAAAATTCTTTTAAATTCGATGATTACTGTCCATTAAGAATTTTTGGCGGAGTAAGGGCGAATATAACCCAAGTTCCCTATCAGGTATGATAAAATATATCATTTGAAGTTAAGCTGTTAAATGTGTGACGAGAGCGTTACGAAAAGTGTAATTTGGCAAGGCGAAAGAATTTGAGAAGAAAGTAAAAGTTTACGCCTCATATAGGTACTCTGTATTTATGTATACCTTTTATATCACGACGAAAAAAACCGAGGTATAATGTAATCTCACTCTAAACCCTATGAAAAACAGAGAATATAAACAAAGGTAGAGAGCTGTGCCCACTTGTTCTGTTAAACTTTCATCGCCATAAGCGACCATGTGGGATAGTGTCATCAGAATTGAGCCATCTTGCACTTTTCTAACCTTTATTTATGACCGTCAGGCTATTATTGTTTTTCGATTTTAGGCGTTTGATTATAAAAATGCAGCTCAGATTCTCCCGTTTAATTGTGATGCAATGTTCCCGTTTCATTATGCCTGATATAAGGTGATAATGTGCCTAAGCCTAAATGTCATAGAAAATTTTAGAGTAGCTCAAATCTGGTGTTTGGGAGCTTAATAGTAAAAAAATTTATAATCTTCAAAATTATTTTTCACTTTTAACTATTTCTAACTTCCCTACATGTAAATTTTCATCTAGGCGCAGTTATAGTTGAAGTCTGGATAATATGTTACAGGTGGCGATAAGAATAAAAATTAATGCCATGTATTGGACAACATTTTGCGGTGGGTCACTGGTAACTTTACGTTTTGTACTGACAGCAGCACATTGTATTGTTCAACCGAAGTTAGTAACTTTCTGTTCTTTAGTGATTAGAAAGAGATGTAGAAGAAGGCATTGTATTCAGCTCTGCTGGGATCACAGATTCGTTTGTTGTTTAGTACTCGTAGAAAGGACTATGAGCTTTTATACATTTCAAGACTGGATGCAGCTAATTGCAGTCCAAAGTGTTTACACCAAAAACCTGTGCTTACATAAATAGGTTTTTAAAACTCAGTTTATTGTTTAAGAAATAAATTAAATTTGAACGCTATACGCATAATTGCGGGAACAACTAGAACAGTAGCGACGATATATACAATACAGAGAGAACAATGGCGGCGCGTCTACAGATTTTATAAGCATAAAAATTATGACGTTACGGCAATAAAAAATGATATGGGTTTTATCGAGGTAAGAATAAATTCAATAATTAATCATTGAATTACAAAGCATGTTTTTAGGGAGAGGGCGTTAAATTAAAAACAAAACGATGGGTTGCATTCCGGGAGCGCTGATAAAAGTGAAAACTTAAATATTAACGTTGCGCGTTTTTGATATTTTGGATTGGTTAGGAAATCATTTTGCACGATTTTTTTTTTATATTTTTCTCGGAGCATCCGATAGCTGTGCTATTTGGGATTTCAGGATTCCATTCATTTTGGGACACTCTTCTAATAGAGTCAACATAATTGTAATCTGTCAAGCCGTTTGGGTTGTACAGCGTGCCAAAGTAATGGGTATATAATTATTATACATACGTACTTAAAAAATAAGTATAGTTCAGGTATAATATTCCGATTAGAATGAAGTTCCAAAGTTTATTTACCATTTTGTTATTTCAACTTTCACTGTCTTTTTATAGTTTTTCTATTGGAGCGGGATTTAACACGAGTATCCCAACTCGGTCTTTCTGAAATACCTAACTCACAATTTTTTTATTAAAATTGGTCCAGTTATTTAATTGAAGTTCTGTGACAAACATACGTACGCTGTGTTTTATATTTATAAAGCATATACAGTAGAACAGAGAACCTTCTGATTTTTTGAAGTCGGCAAAATAATAATATAGCAATTTTAGGTTCAAAACGACTTTATTATGAGCGACGAAGTAAAACCGATACGAATGCACTCGATGGACGTGGACGAGGATATTGCTGATAATGATGTATGTCTTATCTCTGGATTCGGAAAAGTACACCAAGTAAGTAAAAATATTTTTAAAAGAAATGCTCATTGACTTCTGTGGATAGTTAATGATTGGTGAAATTAAGCAGGATGGATGACTGAATCATTATTAGGATGAGGCCATGCTGGATTAAATGGTACTAAAATTAAAAAGTAAGTTAGTGCACATTTGGATGTTTGGGCATCTTTTGCGCGATAACTGTTGAATAGATTGATAGACATTATCCCAATTGTAGGTACATTCCTCTAGGTCTATGATGACGTTTATTTATGTTTATGACAAAATCATCAATTAATTGAAAGGACTAATTTCTGGGTCATCACCATTTATTAGGAAATACACGAAAATTCAAGGTCGGCAGTATCTGATGTAGAAATATGTGGCAGAACAACGACTGCCCGGTCTTCTTGTAGTTGTATATATATTATTATAATAGTTGATTGGTTTTCCCATACAGGAATTGTTTCCGAGGAATTTGCAGATGACGTGCGTGCCAATAGTTTCGACAAAGGAATGCAAGTATTATTATAACAAATATTACATGCATAAATCTGTTTTGTGTGCTGGTTCTTTTGGAAAAGACAGTTGTCAGGTAATTGTTTAATTATTTATATTTGACTATAAGACTACCTTCTATAAGACGATCTTCTGCCACAAGTTTAGTTTATCCCTCAGTTTTCCACGTCAGGTAGGGTCAACCTTCAATTGTCGTATGCAGTTAGCACACCATTCACTTCCCATTTAATTATTTTACTGCCCCCTGTTTTAATAAACTGCGTAGTAAAAATTTTATTGCTGATCATTTTTTTCATTTATTTTATTGCCCAAAATTAAAATATTGAACCGCCATATTAAACTAGTGCCTATTGAAATTATCGGACAGACTGGCGCCACAAAGCGTTACGTTACGAAGCGAGTTACCCTCCATAAAAAGTTAATACTTCAAAACATTAAGGCCCATAATGTAAACTTTTTGTTGAAGGTTAGTTATGATAAACCGATCATAGATGTCGCTACAGTACTTCACTCTGTGAACCACATTTCTAAAATACGTGTTTCATTTCTATTTTCCCAGGGCGATTCCGGAGGACCTATTGTTTGTAAAGGAATCCTTGTAGGCATCGTGTCGTGGGGAGGAATTTGTGGACATGCACCGGGAGTGTATACTCGAATTTTAGCATATACATCGGATCCTGAGGCGCAATTTGATGCAGCTAACTTGTGTAAACTGAATTACGTTGTAACAATGTTGCTTTATTTGTTTTTAAACATTTTTTTATATATAAACTGATACTGCATCACTTTTATATTTTATGTATACAGCGCCATCTACAGAAAATCTTCATAACGACTATATGAAATTAATAGAGATTTAATTCGACATAGATGTTAAATTGTAGGCGTATAACTACAAGTGAATTAAACTACGGACCCAAAGACATCCTAAACTTAGGATTTGTGTGCATGCGAGTGTAGTATGTCATGGTTTTATTATAAAATTACTTATTGTAATTTATTTCCTTCTAACAATTTTTTAGAAGTAATATTTGTAATGAAAAATAGTTATAGATGATATTGTAAGATGTCACCGGTGGCCACCTATTAGTCACCCAGTATACACAATTTTTATTGCTATTACATCTATTCGTCCATCTTATTATACCCTTTTTATAGTCTTGTACACTTTGTGTATTTGTATAAGAATTTTAAATAAACATATCTAATAATTTCATTTTTTTACTTATTATTTTATAATTCCATTGAATAATACATGACTGCCTTACAATTTTATGCATTATGGTATCTGGTTCAGCTAAATGTGGACTACCATAATTTATGTGATCGGGTATGTTTTGTGAGTTAAATTAAAAGGAGTTAGTTATTTTAACTTACAATCCAAAACTCATGAGAAGGATTAAGAAAATGTGGGTCACAGCTTTTGTTAACGAATTTACTAGGAAATAGCCCTATACATTATTATATACCTAAATATTCACTTCTCGCTTATAATTATAAAACATATTTTTTAATTAAACCATTTCTAGAGTGAGTTAAGTGACCGATTAAGGATCTAAAGTTTACAATATTTATTACACGAATAAAACGTAATTACATGCATAGGTATAAAATGTTTGAATCCCTTCTGTATAAATTCTGTGTGTTTAATTTATACATACGTGAAGATTGATATATATATTTTAAAATCAGTTTACAAATAAAAAATAATAATAATTATATACTACTTATATCGTCTACATTTTAGACAATTTATTTAGCTGTTCAATTTACTCCACGGGCATAAAGAAAATAATTCTTGACGTCACAAAGAAAACTCAGGAGGTGTCATTATATTTATAATAGTATTTTCTGACCTATTTATTTAGTTTAAGATCTGAATGAAAGATAAAAAGAAGATTACAATACTAATTTTAATGACCTTAATGTTGCAAAAAACATTAGCTTCGTTGGATTCTGTTGTTGCTTTTGTAGATAGCGATGGTGATGGTGGAGACATCAATAAATACTTACACACTAAGTTAAATTTCACTGTAAGTTATGATATTTTTATACTCTAAATATATTAAATCACTAGATGTCGCCCGCAGCTTCGGCAACGGAAGTACCTAATATATTTTTTATCGAACAATTACCAAATACGGTTGATACAATTATAGGATACAAAAGAGTAGTATTATTATAACCATGCTCTGAGTGCAGACATGAAAACAACCCAATTGGGAAGATTTTTCTTCAGAGAATATGGCAATTAAGTAATTTTTGTAAAGTCTGTTGTTTACTAACATCGTAACATAACTATACTTACAACATAATTAGTAATCAATTATAGATTAATAAAACCCTACAAAGACAAATCGAATGATACGTTGAAATCCGTGCACTCATTTAGGCTGCAGAGCGTCTCAAAGAAAAGGGCATGCATATATTCATATACTGTCAAAAAACTTTACCTATAACCTGCTATTCTTATCTCAGGCGATATTGCAAGAGAACAAAAAATATTTTAAATTCAACGATAACTGTGCATTAAGAATTGTTGGCGGAGTACATGCGAATATAAGCCAAGTTCCATATCAGGTATGATAAAATACATAATTTGAAGTAGATTTTCTTGACTTGGGAGTAAGTTGGTGAGTGCAAGACTAGAACGTTGCGAAAAGTAAGCGGGCGAGGCTAACTGAAGTTGAGAAGAAAGTAATAGTTTACGCCTTATATGTATAGTTGTCGTACTCTGTGTTTATTACTGAATTTTAATAATCGAAACACATCAATTTTATTTTATAAATGCTTATTCATATGGGAAGCAAAGGTATAACAAATGTGTTAACTTTAATTGCTCTGTCTTACCTTCCTGCCTTATACCTTCGCCGCTATAAGCGACCAAGTGGAATAGCCTCATCGACATTAGAATTGAGTCATCCTGCATTTTTCTGTCCCTTATTTATAATGTTTAGGATAACATTAGTATTCTATTTCAGGCATTTATACAAAAAAATCCTGGTCAGATATCTGTAAATGCTCCCGTTTAAAATGTATAGGATAATGTTAGTCTAAATGTTATTAAAAAGTTAAGGGTGGTTCGATTCTGGTGCCTGAGAGCATATTTATAATAGTAAAAATTAGAAAATCCTATTAAATTATTTTTCACTTTAATTTTTTCAAACTTCGCTATCTATATGTTGTTAATTTGATGTAGGTGCAAGTACAGTTTCAGATAATTGTATGTTACAGGTGGCGCTGAGAATAAAAGTTAATAACGTATATTGGGTTACATTTTGCGGCGGTTCACTGGTAACTTTACGTTTTGTACTGACAGCAGCACATTGTCTCGTTCATCCGGAGTTAGTAATTTTCTGTACATTATTGATTAGAAAGGAAATAGCTAATTCGCGTTTTATTCGGTACGGTGAATAATTACAGGCACATACGAGTTTGATATCTGGCGTATGGTTTTAGAAATTGTATGGGCAAGAAGTGATCAGAGCAAAATTTTATGAATGTGTAAATATCACCGCTTCAATCGTAATAGTGTTGTCTGTTTCAATAATTTATGTATAAACGTGATGAAATAGAATATGAATAAATTACTCTTTATTGTACAGGACGAAATACCAACAGGTTTGTAGTTATTAGAATTTACGAGTATGTCGCGTAATAGATTACAAAAAAGCATTGCATTCGGCTCTGCTGGGGTCACAGCTTCGTTAGTTGTTTAATAGAAAGCACTATGAGCTTTTTGGGTGGCATAAAATTTGGGTGGCATAAAATTTCCGACACTTGGGTTGGCCACTAACCCCTCCGCCAATCCGCACTGGAGCAGCGTGGTGGAGTATGCTCTAGGCCTCCTCAGTTATGAGGAGAGACCCGTGCTCAGTAGTGGGCCGTTAATGGGTTGAGGCCAAGAGCTTTTATTAATTTCAAGACTGGATGCAGCTAATTGCAATCCAAAAGTGTTTGCTCGAAAAATCTTTGCTTACATACTTAGATTTTTAAAAGGCAGTTTATTGTTTAAGAAATAAAGTAAAATTGAACACTATACGCATCGTGGCGGGAACTACTAAAGCAATAGCGACCATATACACCATACAGAGCGAACAATGGCGGCGAATTTACAGATTTTATAAGCATAAAAATTATGACGTTAAGGCATTAAAAAACGATATGGGATTTGTTGAGGTAAGAACAATTTCAATAATTAGTCATACAAATAAAAAGTCATGTTTTTTAGGAGAGCACGTCAAATTTAATCAAAAATCCCTAATGAAGCCAATTGTAATGACACCCCAAGTTTGAGTATATGTATGTATAGTGTACCAAAGAAATGGGTATATATTTATACGTACTAGTAAAACAATACCTTAATTATGGCTCAGTTACGTATCGTAAAATAGTCGAAAAATTGCAATGATGAATTGCTTTTGGATTTTTCACATTTAACAGCAACTATATAATTAATGTAATCCATAAGAGAGATATTTTCTTCAAAAACAGATTTAAAAAATATTAAAATGTGTTCTTAAACTTATAAGGCCGGGAAGACGTTGTTTTGCCACATATTTTGTCTTATATAGATTGGTACACCATACATTATAGTTTTCAGGCACTCCTGACTTTAATTTTTTTTGTATACTCATAGTAAATGCTCATACCGGCCAACTTTTCAATGACTCTAAAACTTCGGCTGGAAGCATGAAATATTTCGACATCAACACCACCTGCCGGGTCCAACTGCGGTTCTAAACCATACTTGGTTTCTCTGAAATACTTTTCAAATTTATATTGAAATTGGTCCAGCTGTTTAGCAGGAGTTAAGTGGCAAACACGCGTGCGCTGTGTTTTTATATATCAAGTAGATACAGTTGAATAGAGAACCTTCTTATTTTTTGAAGTCATCAAAAAAGTAATACCTATAGCCTCAATTTTAGCTTGAAAATGACTTGATTATGAGCAACGAAATAAAACCGATTCGAATGCACTCGATGGAATTCGACAAGGATATTGAAGATCATGATTTCTGTCTTATCTCTGGATTCGGAAAAATAAGCCAAGTAAGTGAAAATATTTTTATAAGGAACGCTCATTGACTTATGTCGATGATAAATGATTGATGATATGAAGCAGGATGGATGATCGCTAGAAGAAAGACCCGTGAGTGATTATGAAGTTAAGGTCATACTAGATTTAATCGCACTAATATGAAATATGCAAAAGTTTGTGAAGATTTTGGATGTTTAGGCTTCTTTTACGCGATGACCGTTGAATGAATTAACAAAACATTTGGGAAGCTTATAGATCACAGCCACGAATAGACCATTGGATTATACTAATTGTACATTCCTTTAGGATGATGTGAACGTTTATTTATGTTTACGGCTGAATCAGCAAAAGTGAACTGACTTTAATTGAATTAATACTAAGTTAGTATTAAATGGAGTACGTTTCTGCGGGCAAAGCAGCGGGCGTTATATTATAGTCGTACACAATATCTTATACTATAATTCGAGCCGACAACGAATGACGTGATTTTATTTTAATTCCTCGTAGCCAGCATCTTAGTTTGATTCACAGTAGAATGTTAACAATAAAATATAAAAAATCTGGTACTAACATTAAAAATGATATGCCGAGATGCCGGGTAGAGATCGACTTATAACAAAAACTTTTTGTAATAGTTTATTTTTATCCCTTACAGGATAAGTTTTCAAGAACTTTGCAGATGGTGTGCGTGCCCATAATCTCGACAAGAGAATGCAAGTACTTTTACAACCGACATTACTTGCATGAATCTGTTTTGTGTGCTGGTGCTTTTGGTAAAGACAGTTGTCAGGTAATTGTTTAAAATTTTATATTTGACTAGCAGAAATTTCTTCATTTACATTTATTCATAAGAAAATTTGAAAAAACATAGTGAGTAAAGAAATTTGTTGAGGTTGGAACTCGTAACCTGTAGATGTTTAAATAAGATATTTCAACGCATTGCCATTGAGCAATATCATTATTGTATTGAAATTAACATACAAACTGGCGCCATAATGCGTTACGTCACGCTACGAAGCGATTTACCAACCCTTAAAGTTATCACTTCAAAACATTTTATGCAAAGGTTCTTGTGTGAGCTTTTGTTGCAGCAAAGCTATGATAAATTGATCACAGATGTCGTGTTTAATATACTTTTTTTTCCAGGGCGATTCCGGAGGACCTATTGTTTGTAAAGGAATCCTTGTAGGTATCGTGTCGTGGGGAGGAATTTGTGGACAGGCCCCGGGAGTGTATACTCGAATTTTAGCATATACATCGAATCCTAAGGCGCATTTCGATGCAGCTACATTGTGTGAAGTAAATTACAGTAAAATAATATTGCTTCATTTGTTTCTAAACTACTTTTTAAATATAAACTAATACTATATCACTTTTATATTTTATGTCTACAACGCCATCTGTAAAAAAATGTCAAATGCCTGTAGTCGTTAGACTATAGAAAATTAATAGAGGTTTAGTTTTAGTTCGACATAGATGTTAAATTGTAGGCGTATAACTACAAGTGAATTAAGCTACGGACTCCTAAGCTTGGAATTTGTGTGTAAGCGAGTGTAGTCAGTCAAAAAATTCATAGTCTTGTTATTGAAATACTTATTGTAATTTATTTTCTCCTAACAATTCGTTAAACGTAATATTTGTAATGAAGAATAGTTATATCTAGATGATATTGTAAGATGTCACCGGTGACCACCTATTAGTTAACTTGTATACCTACGTATTTATTATTGCCATTTAATTTATTCAATATAACCTTGTAGACTTTATTTATTTGTATAAGAATTTTGAAATAAATAGATCTTATAATTAAATTGTGTTTTACTTCTTTATTATTTTTTATTTGCACTGAATAATACATAACTGCCTTACAGTATATAATTACATGCCTTATGGTCTCTGGTTCAGCTATATTTGGACTTCTAAGATCGGGTATGTTTTGTGAGTTAGAAATTAAAAGGGGTTATATAGTTATTATTATATTAACTTACAATACCTAAAAAACACACGAGGAGGACTATCAAAATCTGACTCATAGTTATAGCGTGGTCATAGCCCTTGTGAATGGTTTGATTGGGAAATAGTCCTGTACATAAAATATTATACTTAAATGTAAATGTAGTTTTATTTGTGTTATATTGTAAACTGTAGATCCTGAATCGTTCATTTCATTTTACACTTTTCTGTTATCTTACTCAGTTTGGAAATGGTTTAATTAAAAACATTTTTTTTTGTTTAAGCGTGAAGTGAATCCTTTATGAATTCCTTCTACATAACCTTATGTAAATTTATGAATAGGTTCGTGAAGATTTATATTTTTTTTTTGAAATCTGTATAAAAAATACAATAATTGTTATTGTTTTCTCTACATTTTAGACAATTTAATCTACGGCCATAAAAAAAATTATACTTGACGTCGTAAATAAAACTCAGAAGGTTGTCATTGTATTTCTGAGTGTGTTTCTGATATTTTTGTTAAGTGAATCTCAAATGATCTAAATGAAAGATAAAGAGAAGATTTCAATACTAATTTTAATAACCTTAATGTGGAGACAAGCATTGGCTTCGTTTGACTCTGTTGTTGCTTTTGTAGATAGCAATGATGATGATGATGATGATGATGAAGATATTAATCAATACTTAGACACTAAATTAAATTTCACTGTAAGCTATATTATTTTATTTTATAATATTAAATCATTATCAATCAAAAGTCCTAATGGGTACCTATAACTTCTATTTTATCTCAGGCATTACTGGAAGAGAATATAAAATCTACTTCTCCATTTGCGGATATCTGTTCATTAAGAATTATGGGCGGAGTAAATGCGAATATAACTCAAGTTCCATATCAGGTATCATGAATATATAAAATAGAAATAAAAGTGTTAAAACTTCTGTTCGCATACTCAGATTAGTGATTATAAATATTAAGAATAAAAGACATAAATATCAATATACCTACTGATAATTTATTTATATCTTATAATACCAATGATAAAGATTTTTATTAGTAATTCATTACGTTGTTAGTTACCATTTATTTTTAGTGGGTTCGCCCTCGCTTGGCTTCGGTGAATCTAAAAGATTATTCATTCTTTTAAACGCAAACATGATCTTGCAAAAAAATTTTAGATTTTCATTCAAACTTTCAAACTTTCATAAACCTAGATGTTGTTTTCCAAAAACTTTAAAATTGTTACTTCTGGATTAGTTGTTGAAAACTAAATACTAATTTTCACGGGGCTAAAAAAACTTGAATTAAAATCTTTTTTCTGTGGCGTTCCCGAACTTTGAACTATTATTAGAGAAATATAATAATGTCACTCTAAAATCCAAAGAAAAACAGAGAATGTACAGGTAGCTTTGCCAATTTGTTCTGCTACACCTTGACCGCTATAAGCGACCATGTGGAATTACCTCATCGACATCAGAATTGAGTCACTCTAAATTTTTCTGTCCTTCATTTATGATTTTTAGGATAACATTTTTTTTTTTTTCAGCCATTTAATAAAAAAAATCTACGTGACTTTATTCTGATATCTCTGGGTTTAAATATCATAGAAGATTGTACGGTAGCTCGATTGTCGTATCCTGGAACTATGTTACTTATGTTTATACCTATCTACTGACTTACTTACACCTACTTAAGAGTAAAAAATTTGAATATCCCATTAAATTATTTCTCACTTTCTCAAACATTTTTACATGTTGTTCATTTTCAAGTAGAAGCAATTAAAGTTAAAGGGATATTGTATGTTACAGGTGGCGCTAAGACACAAGGTATATTCTATATATTGGGCATCATTTTGTGGCGGTTCACTGGTAACTTTACGTTTTGTACTGACAGCAGCACATTGCCTTGTTCATCCAAAGTTAGTAACTTTTTGTTCTTTATTGATAAGAAAGACCTAACCTAACCCAACTGCTCAAAATTAGGGGATTTAAAAAATATATCTAACCCAGGTCACTTTGAAAAAACAGACTAAGCTCTAGCGCGTGCCACGAAATGGACATATACATATAATCATACTCGTATATACGATTGAAAAATAATTACTCTCCTGGCTTCAGATTAAAGCTTAGATGAATGACGTTAGTGCAGAAAAAAGGCCATAATTTTTACACACC
Source organism: Lerema accius (assembly GCA_001278395.1). NCBI lineage: Eukaryota > Metazoa > Arthropoda > Insecta > Lepidoptera > Hesperiidae > Lerema > Lerema accius. Next base: position 790,050 of record LGAG01000971.1, on the reverse strand, counting down.
TAATGCTTACTTAATATATGTATCGTTAAATGTGCTAGATTACAGAATGGCATTGTGTTTTGCTCTGTTGGATACAAAACTTCGTTTGTTGTTCAACAGAAAGCGCTATGAGCTTTTATTAATTTCAAGGACGGATGCAGTTAATTGCAGTCCAAAAGTGTTTGCTCGAAAAACCTGTGCTTACATAAAATAAAAAATAAAAATAAAATAATCCTACTAATATTATAAATGTGAAAGTTTGTAAGGATGTTTGGATATTTGGATGTTTGGATATTTGGATGTTTGGATGTTTGTCCCTCCTTCACGCTCTAACCATTGAACAGATTAAGCTGAAACTTGGCACACAGATAGTTTGAATCTAGGAATAGGACATAGGATAGATTTTATCCCGTTTATAGGTTCCCCTGGAATGAATTTTACTCTTCCGCGGGTAAAACCGCGGGTATCGTCTAGTAAATAATAATTTAACTAGGTTTTTAAAAGGCAATTTATTGTTTAAGGAATAAAGTAAAATTGAGTGGTGTACGCATCGCTGCTGGGACGACTAAAGCAGTCATGACAGTATTTAATATAGAGAGTGAACATTGGCGGCGAATCCACAAATTTTATAAGCATAAAGATTATAACGAAGCGGTATTAAAAAATGACATGGGTTTTATCGAGGTAAGAACAATTTTAGTCATTAGTCATAATAACATCAAAAATTAAGATGAATGGTTTTATTGTAAAAACAATGTACTAACTAAAACAATGTAGTAAAAACTAAAAAATAATTCGAAAGGTAGCAGTCATGACACCATTTTCCTTATCAATCTACAGCGTTGACCAAATTTCAATTAATATAATTGACCTAGGCAAATAAATAAACAAATATGGCACGCTCGATAAATAAATAAAACCGTTTAAAAATACAAAAAAATATGCTCTTTAAGTTTTTAACTTTATCATTTTTATTACTCTCATTCGTTGAGGAGTTCCATATTTTTTTTATTATTGACAAAATCACAGAGCCAAAATTCGCAATAATAAATTACTGTTGGATTTGTCTAATTGAGTAGAAACTACCTATATAATTACAGTAATACTTAAAAGTGATCGTATATTTTTCATTAGAGCCTAACAGATATAATTCGGACCAAATTCAAGCAATTCACAATACTTACATAAAAAAATATATAGAAATGTGTTCTCAAACTTTTTTATAAAATACAGTCGAAAATTTAAAAATACATAGTTTAAATTTCAGCTTGAAAATGATTTTATTATGAGCAACAGAATACAACCGATACGAATGCATACGATAGACCTGGATGAGGATATTTCTGATAATGATATATGTCTTATCTCTGGATTCGGAAAAGTAAACCAAGTAAGTTAAAATATTTTTATACAAAACTCTGATTGACTTCTGTCGATAGTAAAACAGAAAAGGTTGAACGGATTTTAATTAAACTTATGTAGTATTAATTAAACGGAGTATTTTCTGAGTTATCACTCTAGAAATAGATTCCCTTGGGATGAATCTAACACTTTTTGTAAAAGCACTTTTTAGCGGGCGAAGACGCGGGCGTTGTCTAGTCATATAATGTATGTATATTATCTCTTTCCACTAATTTTTATTATGTGTTTGTAATAGTTTATTGGTTTTCGCTTCCAGGAAACGTTTACTGAAAATTTGCAGATGGTGTGCGTGCCAATAATCTCGACAAAGGAATGCAAGTATTATTACAACAGATATTACATGCATAAATCTGTTTTGTGTGCTGGCACTCTTGGAAAACACAGTTGTCAGGTAATTGTTTAACTATGTATTTATTTTTTCAACGCGTGCAAAGAGCCTTCTATGTAGGCGTTTTATTGAAACTTAGTTATGATACAACAACTGCAGATGTCGCTACAGTAGGTACGTTATTTTGTGAACCACATTAAACGTATAGAAATTATCTAAAATACGTGTTTAATTTCTATTTTTTCTAGGGTGATTCTGGGGGACCTATTGTTTGTAAAGGAATCCTTGTAGGTATCGTGTCGTGGGGAGGAATTTGTGGACAGACTCCAGGAGTGTACACTCGAATTTTAGCATATACATCGGATCCTCAGGCGCATTTCGATGCAGCTAAATTGTGTGAACCGAATTATGTTTTAATAATGTATCTTTATTTGTTGTTAAAGTATTTTTTAAATATAAACTGATACTATATCACTTTTATATTTTATTTTTACAGCGCCATCTATTGAAAATTATCATAACTACTATGTGTAATGAATACAGATTCAGTTGGACTTACGTAACATAGATGTTATTTGTGGGCGTTTGTGTTATAACCGAAATTGAATTAAAGTATGTAACCAAAAATGTGAAAAAAAATATTGTGAACAAGGTTCAAAGCGATGACGCAACTAGTTTGCTGCAAGTGTAGCCTATATTTATTTAAATAGGGCAAAACAATAACTTTAAGACTTTTTAAATCCTACGTATCCTATCGTATCTATTATAAAATGTTATGTAATTTTCATCAACGTCAACACTATTCTTCATAACCAATGCAGCACATTCACTTATAGCTTCAGTATTATAAACATCAATATAATTAACATTGCAAGTAACTATTACAATTGATAAAAATGTTGTTTTGTTCAGCTCAGATCTCTTACAAGATATCATTTACCAAATAGATCAAATTTTAAGGAAAAAATAAAGTATTCTTTTTACACTTCAGTATTCTCCCAATTTCCGAGCATTCATCAAAGCAAAATGGACGTAGCTAATTTTAAATACAAAATACTGACATTATTATTATTTCAATTATTTACATGCAGGTTGTTAGTTATCAGTTTTATTATAGTTTACTTTGAAATTAATTTCCTACTTGTGCTAACTAATTTAGTTCTTGGGTGATCTCAGACGAAGCTCTGCATAATACATCAGGTGTTTCGTTACCGTCTCACTACTGCTCGAAGATGGAGGCCGGAACTCGCTACATAAATTATAACTTCCGTTAGTTTAGAGTGGATGGATGGAGCGCGCCACATTACGTGTTTTTACACTCAAAATCGCAGTGAAGTTGTTGAAGTGAAACCTTCTTTAGCGTTGTGATTTGAAAGCCGATGAATCGATAAAGCGACAGTATAAATAGCCAGATACATAGTGATTCTGCTTGGCTACTACAGGGCAGTATGGTAGTTTCTTACTAGCGACATCTACAATCATGTTAGTAGTACTATTTTATCTAGTGCTGAATACTTTTTTGAGTACAGTGACGTGTATTAATAAAACCTAAAATAAATTTGAAGTGGAATGAGTAAATTGTTTCAAACTGTGTTAATAGATGACGTTAGTGTTTTGTGTACGTGTTAAAGCCAATTTTTTTAAGGTGTGGAGTTCTTCAAAAAAGTCGTAAAAATAATACTCACTCAATATCGGCAAAGCAACGGCAACTCCTCTGGTGATTCTGTTAATTACTTTCTGTCAGGTTACCCGTATGCTTGTTTGTCAGACTCAGGTACCTACAGGGTCTAAAAAGTCATGTTCCATCTAATACCTTCTTAGTATTTTTTATGTATTTGGCGGCGGGAACTTACAACTTCATAGCTTGTGTGTGTCTTGATTGTGTTCTTTTGCCGACAATCTTTATAAAAAATATTCATAATTTTATCAATTTTACCACCCCGTGTGTTTCAGTTGAAAATCAGTGCGCTGCGTATTGTCTTGAGATTCGTATTTAATTAGTGCAGCCACGAGTCAGTCCGTCCGGATATTAACGAGGATGCTTACTTCACCCATCTTGATATTATAGAGATGGTTAAACTTAACTAGGTTCATAATTAATTAAGTTCATTGTTTTCTTCTTGACCGTCATACAACATGCACATTTTTTTTAATTCGGTGCACCTTTACATCAGATTGAGTACTAATTATTATGTCCCACTCATATCACTATAGGTGCTAACTTTCTTGGTGGAGTAACGCACACCATACTTTCCACGTATACAGGCATCTTCTTATAACATAAGCCTAGAGCATACTCCACCACGCTGCTCCAGTGCGGATTGGCAGAGGGGTAGACAGCGATAAATAGTATCGTTTTTTTTAGTAAGCTGCACACTTATTGCCGCACACTAAGATTCTATAGGTATATGGCACGGGACTTATAGAAAACATAATCACATCGACCGGGAATAGAAATTTAAAATTATCTCAAAAATTTCTGCTTCACTGTGAACCGAACCTGGGAGCCTCTAAACAGCTGTTTGGCAAATGAACCATTAACTATTGTTCTATATGGGTCGTAGAATGCTGGAGATACAGCCCGAAATTAAACCACTAAGCATGTGCCCTAATCTACTTAATCACTACGCTTAATTAGGAAAGTTAGTGCATCTAATTAAGTGGGTACCTAGTAACACTGCAAGTTTAGTCGAGTTGTATCAAGTTGTTACCTAACTTCGATTGCAAATGCCTAGAGACGATTCTCAAGGCACGCTTCAGAATGTGTCTAATTAACTACTACTCGACTAACAATAGTGATTATGGGGATTTAATTAGGAAGTCCGTAAATTAAAAAAAAATCAAGTTGTCAATAGAGCCGAACAACAGTTTGAAAATCAGCAACAAAATCATAACTTAAAAACATAAGGGCACAGATATAAAAATATGATATGTATGTAAATCATATTGTATCAATTTATAGTCGTAGTTTTCAACTGTTGGGATTTTTAAACACTACTTGCTCTAAAGATTTTTTTTTTGCTTACAGTAATTATTGTTTTTTTACGTCGATATGAATGAATGACCTTTGAAATGGTGTACGTCAGAATGGCCGGTCACTGACGTAATTGTCGTACAGGGTGGTCACACACCACATAATCGTCAGACGGTAAGCTCCGTTGACGGAAAGTTGACGTTGACATAGACATTGACATCTCCAGCCTCGTATCGGACGACTCTACAATCTATTGTTTGACATAATGAGTTATGGTCGAAATTCAAGCAGGTCCTCTAGTAGTCTTACAGTAATACAGATGGATAAATAAACAAACAAACAATACCAACGATAAAAAGGTACTCATAGCACAAAGACATGTTTTGTGACATCTAAAACAGTTCAACTACCCATCAACGTCAAAGAATATAAAAAGCCACTAGACCACGCGAACAGATGCGCTACAATGCTTCGTTACCCGCGCCCCTTCTTCTAATGCACTTTGCTTCCATGCATATGTGACCTTTTGAACTCGTTATGATTATTACGTCAGTGTACAGTACAAAACAAAGTAAAGATCTATTGGATGCAAAAATACTGCATTGGTTTTTGTTTTGTTTGTGTCAAAAGATATATTCATGGCTTCTTGTTACAACCACTTTGTTTGCCAAGTTTCTTGTTACAGACAATCTTTCGACTTCCGGAGTTTCCGCGG
>LGAG01000971.1:736667-777319 GCA_001278395.1 Lerema accius | reverse complement strand
AGCGTTCGTTTGTGGGGCTTGGTGTACAATTTATACACAAATTCCCAATGAATACATGACAGAATTATCCAAGAAGTGTGTAAAAGCACAATTTGGTTTCAAGGTTTACTATAATTTAGAATAAATGATAAAGACCCATGGAAATTAATAGTTCTGCACCGAGTTCCGCTTAGTAGAATTTCTTGTAATCAAGAGATTTGTAGTTTCTTTCCGCATCTTCTTTCCCACCATTTCAAAGTACCTTTGTATAACAAGGGTAGCTTAAAAAAATGTTTTACGTAAAATTAATTAATGACTTTAAATTGTTATCGATATACCTACCAACTAACTGTAACATAACTTTCCTTATCCAGCAAAACAATTTAAGTAGGTACATAAAACTGCTATTTAATAACCATTTTTTGCCGTTCTAGAAATCGCAATCGTTGCAAGAATGTTGTTAAAATCATTAATAACTTTTTCACAATTCCCCTTATAGGTACTTACTGTTATCCTTTATCCCAGTTTTAGAAAATGTTACCGCGATTAAATCAGGTTTCTCTCTCTTCGTGGCCGATAATCCATCGGTAGATAATATCTCTACGTCCCTACTATGGATCTATTCAGTATTTTCTGCGTGATATTTAGACAGGTTGAGACACAAAGTTAGGTATCAATGACTATAATTCCAAAAACATCCTAATCGATAACTACAACTATTACTAATTACGCCATTTATTTTTTAATATCTACAAATCTACAGACTATAACTCTCTACAATTTCATACACAACCTGTACTTTTAAGAGTTTTAAGTTTTGTCGTAAAATAACTAGTTATTAGGAAAACTATAGTAAATCGTTGGGTATTTTTAAAGAATATCACGATATATTGCTCCATCATATAAAGTTTGAGTCTGAAATGAAAATATTTTGAACTCTGATATTAATTAAGTGTGTATGAGAAACGTATACATACGTACGTAAGAATAAATAATATATAACATCTTGTAGTTTCAATCTTTAAGAAATGATATGAAATAGGTAATGCATAAAGACTGATTAACTCTAATGTTACATGTGAAATAACTTTTATGTTAGCAAGTAATTGGCATACGCATTAATTATCGCGCAATTTTAAGCGCTAAAATCCCTTAAAGGGGGAAAATACTGCTACAGGAATAAATACTTCATCACTGAATGCCCTATGTATTAATTACATTATTGGCAATAAAAATTATGGTATAACATTTCTAGCTGCATTTAAGTAAAGTGATTGTTAACGTTGTTGAATAAAATTTTGTCCAATAAATTATCAAATTTTTAAGAAGTTTATTTTCTTAGGTAATTTTTTTATTCATAAATCCCCTATTCAAAAAATTAAAACACCTCCAATGTGGCGACATTCTATTGTTTGCAGTACAAATTTTGTATCAAAGAGAAAATAATTATTTTCTGACGAAATTGCCAGTAAAGCGCATTTCATTTGTTTAAGAAAAATACTATCATACTTTATTTGGCATATTCCTTCCGCTTTGTATTAACGTAATATTTCTGTACTATCTAACACAAAGAATTTTAGAAACTGAAAGTTTTGAGTGCTCTATATTTCCTTCGTAAGTAGGTAGGTATTTCTATAATTCTCTACGTAACTTAAGTTTTCTTCGTCCTCAAAAATACGTGATAATTTGTACTTTCACATCAAGACGTCAAGATTCATCAAGATGAATTAATATCTGTCACTCAAAATTAGCAACCTGACCTCAACAGTGAAGACTTTGTTAATTTTTTCCCCTTTAGTGTCGTTGATAAAATTTAAGAAGAAAAGTTTTAGTGTATTGAATATTTTTCACAATTTCAAATAAGAGGCATTCAATTCCCTACTCGTAACGAGAGGGAGCCTAAAATTTTTTTTAGAATTATTGTCGGCTTGTAAATATAACCATTCAAAAATTTAAATCTAACCAAACCAAAAATCTAACCGAAGTGTAAAAAAAGGCAGATATATAAACATGGATTTATTCTCTTGGTACTACAATTAACTTTTTCGTCTAAATTGCTGAAATGAGGTGAATATTAAAGCCATGAGTTCTGAAATAATCAAGTAGTAAGTTCTGAAATAATCAAGTAGTTAAGTACTCGTATCTTACGTCTAGGTAGATAATAAGCACACAGTCCAATTTTTTATTATTATCTTGTTCACGTAGGTTTTAGCACGTAGGTTTACGTAAACCTTGTAACGGAAATGACACATTTCATGTTACCTAATTAATTTTTTCCGGTAATTTTTAGGTGATTTCGTCACTTCAATATCACTTACGCTTTAATATTATGCAAAACTGCTTAGAAAATTAATGTTTTAGTTTTAAAAAAAGAAGTTAAAAGAACGCTTTAGGATAGGTATGTATACCGAAGCAATATTAGAACGTGCCATTGGTAGATAGGTATATAAACGAAAGTTACAAACAATTTCTTTCTTTCTTTCAGAATTTTTCACTTCACAAGTCATCGTAGTAGTTATATACCTACAACTTTACCGCTAAAATTATAATACACTAGGTACGTTCGCGAGCCAACTTTCTTCACGTACAAATCGTCTGTCAAACTTCTCATGCGTTAGTAATAATTAATGTGACGACAAAACCTCATCCCACAAGTAGTTAAAGTCAATTCCCAGTGAAATTTCATCATCGTCAATCTAACTCGGTTTAATAAGTAATCCTTCCGCTGTGGGCTGTCCCAGAGCAGGTCGGGGCCAGAGAGATGCTGTGCGTCTCATCTGCGCCGTCCCTTACCCGCGCGGTCTCTGAGGGAAACTTGCCGCAGACCCGCCATTACTCTGTAACATTGTGTAAATCGCGAGCGCGTTGCACTATAATTCTAATACAAAAAAATTTTTCAGGCTGAATATAAAAATCGAAAATTAAAAGTAAATGAATTTTGAATTTAGAATGCAGGTTAGTCTAGGGACTAGTGGCGCCATCGGTGTCAGTCTCGTCGTCCCGCTCTTGAGGCGAGGGCGTGTCCCTTGGGCGCCTCCCACAGTCCGCGGGGACGGACGGGGGTTCGGAGCCCGAGCACTCCGCGGCGCGCTCCCGCGACGCTTGTTAGTGTTCCGCAAATCCGCAGCGGGATCGCCCGCACAACCGGGACTCTATCCCAAAACGCCAGTACGATAACCCAGAGCCGCCTACCGGATAGTTGGAGAAATTATCCCCAATACACTTCGGCTTTCGAAATTTATCGCAATTGTTTCGAAACCTTCTCAAGGTTTTATAAAGCGTTTATAGTAATTTACATTGTGTTTTTTAGACTTGTGATAAATTTTTGTGTTTAATTTAACATTATCAATTTTTTTATAATTAATTCAATTTCGGTAACTGGCATAAAAGAAATTGAACTGAATAAAAAACAAAAAACTACGGCGTCAAAAACAAAGAAAAATAAAAGTAACCTGTGCGCGTTCAGAAAACTTTTCGAATTTTGATTTCGAATCGTAACTAAGTTCGATCGCATTCGTGCGTTGTCGGGCGCCTGTTCGGGCGCGCGGCCGCGTCCGCGATTCGGTCGGACGAGTTAAACGCGGCGGCGGGCGGGTATACGGGCTCGCCGTGGCCGCCGCTCGAGCTAGACCCCGTGGGATGGGGCCGGAAACTGTACCCGTCTGGCGCGCCGAGGTCTTCAGGTAAGTTTTCGAATTTCAAATGTTTAATTCTCGAATTTTCGTTTTCGATTTTCTGTTGGTAGAAATGGTTTAATGCGAAAGTTCGTGTAGTCAGAAATCGACTTAGATTATTGCTATGATTGTTATGTTATGATGAAGGGAAATTGTGATTATAAGATATTAAGTAATTTTGAAGATATTAAGATTACAAGTTATAGAAAGGTAGAGTTTTATTACGGATGTTACTTTTCCATTGCAGTTGAATGTAGAGCCATGGATAAAAAGTAAACCTAATATAATTTGTTAGAGTTTAAGCCATGACAAAATTAGTAGGTAGGTACAAAGTATGTTCAGCAGAATCTTATTTAAGCAAACTATTAATTTTAAATGTAGTTATGTTGTGAATATACCTTTGAAATTTAATTAATTAGAATTAGACCAATACCACGAACCATTTTGGAAAATACATTTCACAGTTTTAAAATACCCAATTTTTTTATTACTAACTTATTATTCTGGAATGTTGAAAAAAGTAGATAAAAAATAAATTTTATGTGCCACCTTGTAACTCTTTAATATTTCCTTTGGCATTGTGGCCAGTATTTTATATTAAGTGCTCCTAATTTCCTAAGTATTGTTCCTAAGTTTCAGCAACCAAAATAATGGCCATATTAGATATTTATAAACAATGTTAGTTTATGTAAACTATATTTTCTCTACTAAAAATAATAACAATGTGTCGATTATGGTACTCAAATTTATTTTTGAGCCATTAAAAAAAATTATGATACTTATTTACAATATGAATTTTACTTTGACGGTGTCATAATCTTTATATTTTAGTTAATAACTATTTAAATAATTTGAAGGTGGTAAAATGGTTAGTAAAATTATGAATGATCTAATCAAATACATTTATTCTCCTAAAATTGTAGTTACAACAAGTACAGATAATACAAAAATTTTATGTTAACTGCCTACTTCACCTGAATAGTTAAAATTTAAAGTAATCTATTTGTCAGTTCATTCATAAAATCTATGTACTTATTATGAAGAAAATCACTTTTTTAATTCTTTGGCTCTTTTAGATAAAACAACATTAGATACTAAATAGATGTTTTAATTTTCTTAATGAGATCGATAAAATAGTTTTATTGCGAATTTACTTTGAAACCTTACTCTTAACAATCATTAATATAAAAAATACACTATTGTACCTATAAAACCTTAATTGAAAATTATTTCGTTTTTATTACAAAGTCAAATTAGGAAGTCCATTAGGTACCTAGAATCAGCAAGGGAATTTAATCTTATTTCTATGTCACCTGTGCACATCAGCAATATCATCATCAAAGAGTGACAATAAAAATAAAGAAAAAACTGGCTTCAGCCAGAACAGAACTTTGTTATTTGACGGTTGATTTAAGTAAGAGTTAGGTAATTGGTACAGCTAAGCAGATTTACAGGTAGATAATAATGCAAGCAATAATTAACTGCAAAATAATTATATTGCAATGTATTGTTGAGCATTTAATTCTTAGTGATATATTGTAATGTATTTGTAGTGATGTAATTTCGTGTTCAGGCGGGTTGATGTTCGGCCTGCATCATCAGGAGGCGGCGGGGGTTCATGCACAACCCCGCGGCCCCGTCACATCCCTCAAGGAAGAACCTCTCACCAGAGCATGGATGACTCCTACCTCACTAGTTGATAATACCAAGTAAGTATTCAAGCAGATATATACAGAATGTCCGCTTTGTTTAACTTTACCATTACATGCTTCCTATCTGACACTGATTTTAAATTGAAATAGTTAATTATGAAATGTATCTTATTCGAAAATTTATCATAATACTACAATCGATTACAAAAGTTATTATTAAGTTAACACGATAATTTTTACAACCGGAAACGTGGTTTGCTCGAAATAGTGAAGAAAATGCTACTGCCAAAAATATCGATATGTTTATTTTTGGTTGTTTAAATACATAAATCCTGAGGGTTCATAGGGCAACATAAGCCAATACAGGGTTTTAGTGAAAAGAGCAGCCACTAAACATACTGGCAGCAAATTGTATTAAACACCCGCAAACAGAACGGAGTGGAACAAATGTTGTGTGTTAAATATCTCTATGAGACTAAGTTTCGCTTTGATGGGGGTTGTTCGAGTGCGTTCACCATATTTTTGATAAAGTCGTGAAATGTCTCACTACAGAGTTACCAAGTTTTTATTTCAAAGCTGTTAATAGCTATCACGCTTCATGTCTGGAGTTTACAATAGGTATCCCATAGTATGTATCAATCTTAAAATAGTTACCTAACTTACATACCTACTTTAAATGACTTACTCACTGCACTTGAACATGATAAGCGAAAATTAACGCAACAAAGAAATATCTTGTCTCAGAAGAAGCATAATTCCTAAAATAAAAAATAAAAATACAAACTTCCATATATAAGTTCTATCCCTGTCCAAAGAGCATTCAGGCTGCAGGACTTAAATGCACCTGGATTAGAATTAAGACACCTGTTCCTGACTAGACGTAGAAGGTTCGAGTGCATCTTGCGAAGCAGCACTAATAGATTGAAGCCAATTAATCATTACCAGGCACCATCTCCGCAACGCGGCAACCTATAGTTACCGCACCGACTACAATGACTTCATTTACCGCATATGCCGTCCAATCAGGGGCGTACAAATTTCGCACCGATAATGAACCGACCGTAACAAGTGTGTATTCATAAACGCAAAGGGCGTGATAAATCATACCGCGTGGGGAAGCTCGTTCACGACGCGACGGAGATAATGAACAACTGTACTATAAATTAAAATTTTCAATGGCGATACGTCATTATAGTAAAAACTTGACGGTAATGTTATTTGGTGTTCGATATCATCTTGTATTGTATTTTGTATATTCGTTGCTGGATGTATTCTTGGTTCTGAAGCATTTTTGGATAGCGTTATGTGCATTTTAGAGAGAGAACGTTCAATTTATGTTGCGTTAATGATATGCGTGATATGCGTGCCTATGAGTCTATTTCGTTTTTTTAGCTGTGAAATTTATCATAACAATTATGTAGATATAAATATCTTATGAGTACATAGTTCAGAAAATAGATGAATGAATCACGAGATAACAAAGACTAAGTAATTATTTTATCCACTTCAACGTAACTGGTAACTAAAAAACGATCCTAAATATTATAATGAAGAGTACTTACTACCCCTCGGAAGCATACTTATCATTATAAATACTTAAATAATAAAGTTGCGCAACAATACAGAGCATTTGCTCAACGTATAATGAGGCGTATTGATACGTACTCGTAGTTGAATTAGTGAGTATTGTGTGCGTATCGTGCCCCTCCCGGCATCTGTCGCGTTTTACTCAACACATTTTAGTACTTAATGTGCTGTAATGTGTTTACTTTAATTATTTTCCCTAAAAAACGTAGGCACTATACCTTCTGTGAGTGTCTTTCTTTTCCATTACCGGTTAAGGTAGCAAGTAATTGCTTACCCTTTTAGTGTTAACTTGCAAGGAACGACTACGACTACTGATAGAGATTACTCAGATTACTGTACTACCTGATTTCTCTGCATTATTATTACTGAATTTAATGTTTATTAATAATTGAGATAAAGTTTAAAATGCCTACTAATTGCCGAAAACTACTTCTTAATCAACAATATTACGTTTAGTAAATTAACATCGGTTATCTAAACAAATTAGGTGTAACAATTTTCGTAATAAAATTTCATAAAGTGATCAAGCTCTCAAATGACTAATGTTGATAGATAACCGTGCCGCGGTGATGACAATCCCATTTATAAAGTCGGCCCTAAATCATTACCGCGCCCTGGACCGATTAGGAACAGCGTTTTTGGTAAATTGCACTTCTGGCTACTTAATTATAGCAATTTGTATTGTATACATTGTAATATACACGCTGCAATCAACGGGAAGTTTATAAAATTTTCTGAAGAATTTATTAACATTTAGGTTTTTATATTCGTGAGTAGTTTATTTGAGAAGATTTAATGTTGATGAAATATAATTAGGTTTTTTAATTAACAAATTAATTAAGCTTTTAATGCGTTAGTACGCTTCATTAACTAAAGCTTCATGTCAAGTAGGATTACTTTATAATGTTTTATTAATGAAACGACTACAGCGGGTTATACATAATTAGCACCTGTATGTATGTATGAATGTTCATCTGTTCCTTTCTAACTTCTGTATTACAACATGATAAAGGAGATAATCGTAGACTTGAAAAATTTGATAAACCAAAAAATATAAATAATTAGGAGATTTAAGAAATGTTATATAAGTAGGTATAAATATACCTACATTGTTAGTAGTTGCTCATGAATTAGATTTTTCATAAACGGAGTTTTTCATAAACGGAGTTTTAGTTTTTAAACAGGCGCAAAATGATATATTTACCTACCTACCTACATGTGACATAAGTTCTGCGTAAATGTGCCTCTATAATAATAATAATTTCGGTAGTAGGTAGGTAATTATGAAGAGTCATTCTCTCGTTTACGTTATCGTCAAGATCGTAAAGAGGAAAGTTCCGAGTAATTGGATATAATCCGCAGTGAAGGCCGCGATGCCATACACTTTGTCAGGGACATTGTAATGGACGATAAATTTGTGGTAGCGATCACGATACATACCCGATTTATGTATGAAAATACTAGCGTGACTCAGGAATAGATTTTTGAATAAAACCAATGATATTTTAAACTATAGATATGGTTACATCCTTAGGTAATCAAAAAAAGATTCAGCGCTATATAACATGCGTCTTTATCGTCTCTGTGTTTAATTTGTCGTCTCGTTCTTTCTCTAAAGAAAACAGAACTAAATTGAGCACTTTTGATATTTACACACCATATCACAAGTATCTGTAGTATAAATTACAATTGAATAACTATTAAATGTAACTCCCCCTGCGCTTTAAATAAAAACAGCGCTTCCGAAAACAAACGCGCGTCGTTCTTCAAAACAGCAAAAAAACAAAATCGCGCTGAAGATTGACAAATCTCCGGTGATCTGTAAGCAAAAAAAGCGCTGCAACCTAATCGCGCTCGCTGCCGAAACTGGTAGCGATAAATAAAACAATGGAGCCTCGCGTGCGAGAGTATAAAATGGCAATCGCGAAACCAATTTGTTTACGCAAATTCTGCAGTGGAGATGAATGGGCGACCATAGCGTAATACGGTACGGCAGTGCCATAGAGTGGAGCGGTGTCATGACTATCGATATTAATGTGATATATCATACTGAACATTGGAAGTGTCGGGTACTTTACACATTTATTGCATTCGTTGTAATAGTTACTAACATAGTTTTGGTGTCTCATTATTGCTTTTACGATTTTTAATCAGCATTTTATCCAGAACTTTTAACTACTTACCTGAGTTAATAACTTACTAAGTTAATGACTAACCAGCCATCACATTAATTTTATTATTATGAGAACCATAATGGAAATTTACTAGTATGAAATGTGTTGTGACTCGATATTATTTCTGAACTACAAAGTCCTTTAAAAGCGAATTATAATACATTTCTTTTGCACCTAGAGTCTTTTTATTGTTTGTTGCATTGGGAATTTCACTGATATTCTTTCTCCTTTCATGCAGCATGGCGGAGTATGCTGTAGGCCTCCTCAGTTATGAGGAAAGCCCCGTACTCAGTAGTGGGCCATTAATAGGTTGAGACCATATCCATGAGGAATAGTTATTATGTTACATTGCACAAAGAAACATTTTTATAATGTACTCAACTTACTAATTCCTTACGATGTCTGAAACAATGATTAAAATTCAAATTCAAATCATTTATTTCGTATTAGGAACTCATGATTGTGTTTTTTTATCGACATTGATATCGCACAACACCATCCAACCACACACGATGCAACAATGAGTAATGAGCCCGAAGATTTGATGAACTGTTCGCATTTCAAATGTTCTATCGATGTATTTATCGCTCTAATTTTCACCTTTACTACGTTCGAAAATAGATTTAATGCGCTTGTAGATAAGGTTGGGAATTAATAAAGACCCCAAAACATATGTTTATGTTATTGGTTTGTGGCGGTATAAGTTTGTCATCGATAGTTTCTTTTCAGATTTTTTCTTAAATACTAACGCTTCTGTTCGTTTAAAAATAAGTAAAATTATTTTAAGGCTTATTACACACTATGATATTTGTTAATTTACGTAAACTTAATACTAAATTCACTTTACATAAAACAATCTATCATAATAATATTATTAAAGCAGAATTATTGAAACGGCATAAACTGTACATTCATAAAAGGGTTGCCAATTGCAAAAAAGCAAAGAATTTTGCTAATGGTTACACCTAAGTAATAATACGGGCTGTAAATCATTTTACCACAGATAATCTATTCTTTTGTTTTTGTAACAGTTTTTGTTTTTAAGACAACATGCTAATAATTCTGGTGGCATTCTATTGACAAATAGATCTGTCGAGGAACGTGGTCGGAATGTTTAATTTATGACTCTGGCTTGGGGTTGTGAAAGCTTTTTGTGTATTAACTAAGCGTTTTTTGCTTAGATTTTAAGAATACGTCATCTTTCTGTTGATGATTGAATCAATATCACAATGTATAAAAGTCTGTAGGTATTATGTGTAATTACGGTACGATAGTAATAACGACAAAATTTCATTAAGATGTCGTTACGTGTATACAGTCCCTATTCTATGATTTATTTTTGATTTTTTTGTCGCCACCAAAAAAAAAAATTAATTCCTTTTTAGAAGTATCGACAGTATCCGATTTTGTATATGGTTAAGATATAAATAAATATATTTTTTTTGAAATCGCATTTTTTTTTGTCGTCCACAGTAGCGTGGGTGTAGGCCGCGCGCACTTTGAGAAGCAGCCGCCAAGCAACCTGCGCAAGAGCAATTTCTTTCATTTCGTGGTGGCGCTGTACGACCGCGCCGGACAACCAGTCGAGATCGAACGGACCGCCTTCATTGGTTTTATTGAAAAGGATCAGGTAAGAATGAAAAGTTAGCCGTAACGTGTCTCCGATTTTTATTGATGTACAGTGTACACCCAGCTTTAAAGAAACTTTTGTAATCATAAAATTTATTATACGTATTTGATGTATGTTTAAGTTTGGTCTATACATAGTTTCGAAGATGATTATATTCTAAAGTTGCAGCAGTACCTAGTAGTAGATTTTTTATAGTTTTTTCCAAAGAACAAATGATTAATTGAGCAAACCCCTTATTTATGTTTCTAAACAGCTGCTTGTATAAATGACCATAAATTCCAACTATTGTTACTTGGAACTAAAGATATAACGAAAAAAACTATAACAAGTTTAAATACTAGTATAAAACGATTCGTTTACGACAAATCCGTCAGTAATGATAAGTATCGTGAATCAGCTATTCAATCAATCAGGATTGGCCCGACATGTTGTCTATTGTGCACGAAGCATTTACATAATTCAGGTGCGCGTTGGTGGCATCACAAATTAAAAGCCTATGCTGTTGTTTTTAGTATAAATCCGACTTCGCCTTGATTCGGACATGATCCTTAGACCACAGAACAGTAAATATAAAAAAAAACATAGTAGCACAACATGTAGGTACTCTTTTTGGTACACATACATAATTATAACTTCAAACATTGACCACTAATAGGATACTTTTTGTTAAGAATACATCGGGTGAATACCACTTTTTAGTAATTAATCATGATATTTATAGATACCAAAAAATCTTTTAATATATTAATTTAAAAATGGACGCTATCTTCACATATGTACATATTTTTTATTGCTTGCGTAAGGCGCGACGTCTGAAGAAACTAAGTTTTTGGTAAAAATAGTCAGTATTTAGACATAATAAAATACATATAAAAGATAAGACAATTAAAAGAAACATAAGTATAAAATCAAATAAGGAGAAATAATATACCTACATAAAATAAGTACCTACTTTATTCTATACTCGTATTATCACATCGCGTGGCCGTTTTCTGTATCGTAACACGTGAGTCAGCTTGTTTACCACTGAATAATGAATACAAACAAACACCGAGGAAGCGACGGATTACCTACAAACTTCCAGCCTTCATATTTCATTTCTTTCGCACGTAATATTCAATGTCATATTTCACTCATCAAATCTTCAACCTACGTTTTGTTCTTTTTTGTCTGCGTCATAAATGGCTAGGTGACTGAATGTCACGGAAGGTGGAGTCGAATCTCAAGCACTTATTTTCACAAAAAGTAGTGAAATTGCGTAAAAGCAAGTTTAAACAAAACTTAATCTTGTCATAGACTTTTTTAGAAAATTCCAATGCACTCACACTACAAACATCATTTGTATTGTTTTTCTGTCATATTTTGCTAACGACAATGGGAAACATACCTAACATGAAAATTGTTATAAATGTTTTACTCTACGGAACCCTAATAAGTACAAAAGAGCTGAAGATCTGTTGTCTGTTGGTCCAAACAAATTTCGTGCAAACATAATTTTGTTTCAGGAAGCGGAGGGGCAGAAGACGAATAATGGCATACAGTACCGACTACAACTGCTTTATGCAAATGGTAAGTTTGTTCTCAGTTATTTGGTAAAGAATATTCTGGAATATTTTGTAACTGATGCCTTAGATGTTGGGTTTTCTGAATAATTTATAAGAGCTAAGAATGTAAAATATTATGCTCTTTGTAATAATTTATATGCTGGTTGTCTAGCTAGAAAATCGATTAAAATATGTATTCGATTTTGTAAGCGTAGCTTCATGCGATTATGAGAATAATGTAGAAGCATAGCTTTAGGCTCGACTGAATTCGATTCGAGTTTGGTAGGCTTCTTTAACTGCGTAAATGGTATGACATGTTCAGTTTCCTAAAGTCATTAGAGGAGGTAAAATATATGTAATTCATCTAAAAATATAGCTGATGTAGACTCCTGTTAGCTTGTAAAAATCTTTACAAGACGCAAAAAGAGGCAAAATCCGATTTACTTCAGATATTTTCAGTGAAAGGATACCTACAGATGTACATCACTGTTATCAGAAGACTCATTGTATAAAAGTTGAATACAGTGGCACTGATTTAAGATGCAGAGCTATGTCGATAGCTGAGGAGTTTGACAAATATTATTCCGTCTTACCTCTTGCATTCAACTCAATCCGGTAATAATACCGTACCTTCATTGAAAAATAACGACAGAATGTATTTGTTAAAATAAAATGAATTTTGAATGTTTTTGGTATAAAATATATTTTTTAATTTCTGTCTGCAAATAATTTTAACGTCAAGAGAGAAGTCGTTCGAAGTTAATCACCTAAATGTTCTGATCGTCTTTTAATTACTACATTTTGTTTTAAAAATTACGTAGTTAAACTTTGAGATTAATTTAAATACCTAGAAATTATACGAGTTTGTTATAAAATTCACTACATTATTTACCTGAATTGAACCTTGTCGTGTTATGTTTATAATGAATATTTAACGATCTATTTTAATAGTGGACTTAAATACATAGTAACATAATATCACGGTGCAAACTGCGACTTACGAACGTGCACGCTCAAACACGTCAATATTATCGTATTTCGCATATAAGCCTTGCAAATTACAAAACGTTGTCACCGTCAATTCTCTATCTTATTCCCTTGACATAACGCCGGTTATATGTGCAACAAACAATTTGGTATTCAACAGATGTTGGAGACAATGCATACGGACGCTTGTAAATATTTGCCATCTTGGCCGTTAGCGCAGGATAATGGAAAATTGGCACCGCATAGACGAGCTCTTAGAATATGAATGATGATTGTATCTCAAGCTTTGCAGCTACGTTGGAGTCAAATCTACTGTGTAAGCGCTCAAATTGCCATTACGCATAGGATGGGAAATTAAGCAGCAAGCCCCTTAAGGCCATTTGATAGTCATTTAATTCACTCAGACATATAAGAAGCTTATTATTCCATAGGTACGTGGAACAGGTGCCAAAAATTTCAGCGAAATTTTCATATACTGCCGTAATGGGACAGTTTGATTCAATTACATGCGAAATTAGTTCCATTTACGGGACGGTTTTTAATTCCGCCGACACATCGTGTCTATTATTTTAATTCTTGTCGCGTGGGAAGAGAAAGGCGGCCAAGTGCGATTCAGACGAAGACGAAGAGTTTTGATTTGTGCAATATTTAAGCCAAAAAACAATGTTTCATCAATATAATTTGCGTTCAGCTTTAATTTGTGAGAACATTTTACAAATTGTATTTGTTCTTAAAAAAACTATTGGCAAGTTTTGTGGAAATGTCAAGTCTCTAATTGTTACGATTTAACTGATTAACGATCTAATTGATAAAAGTTAAAAGATATTTTTTTTATTAGTACAATATTTTTGTTTCATTTTAGTATTTGTTATTACAGCAGCTTACTGAGTTCATGATGTAAAAAAAAACAATTATCTAGCTATTATAATCCAGTGACATACAGACAGACGGACATCAGAGCCTTAGTAATCGAGACCCGTTGACACCCTTTACGGGACCCTAAAAAAGGAAAGAAGCGAATGTGGAGGCAATTTCAGGAGGTTAACAAATTGTGCAATGTTTGCCTCTACGAACTGCGCTCGTAGCGCTACGAAGCTACGACGCTACGATCTTTATTGCTACTATGTGTAAACGTTACTATTTAAAGCTAGTACAGGAAAGAATAAATGCTTTAAGACTTCAAAATACTTTAACGGAAACTGATTTGTTCTGCTGTTTTAACATATTGGCATGAATTCGACTTTGTTACTCAATTGTTACTCGGTAGTCTTAAGGTTAAACGAATATGATAATTATAAAATATATTTATACCTCTTATAAAATTTGATCAGGTAATTAACTATATAATTATTTTTTATCAAACTTCTAAGTTCCTTCAATTCCACAATATGCGTAGCTAAGCTAATTAATACGAGATCTAAACAACAATTTTATCTCTAATTTAAAATTTAATATAATATTTAACCCTGTTTAAACATGGTTTTTATGGGACCAATTTTTTTTAACAAATTACTACTCAAAATATTATAATTCGAGATGCTTAAACAACGAGCACAATTTGAATATACCCTTATCTCTACGAGAATATACTGCAAATAATTTGTGAAGGCTTGCCGTAAGTAAGAAGACATCGCCGTTCTAAATGATGATTCACGTTTGTTCGCAGGCATCAGACAGGAGCAAGATATCTTCGTTCGGCTAATCGACTCTGTTACGAAACAGGTGAGTTAACACATTTGAAACTTGTTACGTAATTAGAGAGCATAGTTTTATTGTAAGGGTTTGATGTTTATTTTCTTGACGCCACGTAAACTTTTCTTATATTGATGCATACTGCTAAACAAAAAGTTATGTTGTTGTCTGTGACGATTTGTACAAGCTATCATAACGTGTATATATCGTATCGTATAGCTGTATAGTTTTCATGTCAAACCGACTAAACCGATTTAGATGAATTTGAACGTAAAAACAATTAGACCGAAGAACCTTTTGCTGGTAACATTAAACATGAGTGATTGAAAGGCGTGCTATTTACTTTGGGAACAATTGTATTTTTGTAAGTAACAAAAATTCGTTTCCATAAGCGAAACTGCGGTTAGTGTAATATATTAATATACTTACCGTAAAATGTCTTAAACCTACCTACATAACATTTTAATCAGTGTCGAAGCCACTACTTACGTAATGAAATAAATAAGCATGAAAAAAATAAAGATAACATTCTACAATTTCTTGGATATTTTGGTATAAAATCTTTTCTTACAAAAGGTAAAGTTGAAGGTCAGCCAACTTCTAAACGTCAATTAACAGACAAAACTTTGTAAAAGATCCATCGGAGAAAAGAGAAAGTTTTTGTAAACTCCGGGCGTAAGTCTCAACTTGCAATGCAGTTTGAACGATTGCACCGCGGCCCGGTGCCGGTCACGTGTCGTCCACGTGTCGGATGGCAGATTGTCATCGCCGACGGCCGATTAGTGCCTAATCCCAACCCCCAACGCCCTCTGGTTAACGAAATTGCATTGCGTAGAACAATCATTAACATTATCTCGTGTTACTACCAATTTTATTTCACTCGCCATTTTATTTATCCTACAATGGATTTAAAATTCGAATGAAGCGAGAGGTCGCTAGTGTACGGGTGTCGGATTCGGCAGTTGAATGACGGGAACTTTAGATTTGATTGCCAGCTTACGAAAGGGTTGTCTTTTGTATTGAAATTTGAAAATATGTATTGTAAATAGACAAAGTAAAATCGATTTCATACTTTTAATACCAGAATTAATATTGGTAAGAAGTGTTACCAACTAAAAATATTCATAATCTAGACAAATGACTTGTGAACATTACACAGTCCAAATTTTTCATACTTTTTAAAACGTTGTATATGAATAGTTCATTGAGCCGTAAAAATTAATTATATAATTATATTAAAATGTAAAGTAGGGTTTTAAAATTAACATAAACAAAACACGGCTGAAAGGCTGGCAATTATCACGCGCGAGTTTATTACATAAATAACAATTTTAGCGTTGGAAACCATCATGAAACTTCGTGTACCTCACATATATAATTTCAACACGTCCCGAGCTCTTAGTATTGTGTAACAAGAGGCCAATTACGAAAGATTTATGCCGCGAACATAATTAACTTAGGCCGAACGTTGTTAACTAAGAATTACGGAATCGTACGTTTGTATGGTGCAACCGGGCTTATAAAGTTTCTTATTGTTTGGCTCCAAGGCCAACGAGGAAGTGCTGTGTTTCATCAAAAACAAAATAAAAATAAAATATAACCAGCAAGTTATTTTATTTCTGTATATCTTCAATTCAATAATCTTTTGCATAATTGATTTTTTAATGCTGTGAAATAAAAAAAGTATTTACGTGAAGTGCTATTTAAATAACTTATTTTAATTTTAGAGTGAATTGCTATCGCTTTAAACTACTGATAGGTTTTCATTAAACATAGGTAAGAACAATTAGTTGACGAATGAATAAAATAAATTAGTAAAATGAAAACTTAACTGTTGTTGTCGTGGATATCTGCTAAAACTCAGTCGTAATCACTCACGTGTATAAAAACCAAACTTCTCAGTCCACACGTGAATATTTTTTTCCGAAAAATCACTTGTACACAAGTTACTTATAGATAAACCTACCTATTATTTTCCTTTTAACAAAAACAAACTTTAAACTAACTACTATTTCGTAGCAGGGTTAATAATAATTAAAATTTGGTATAAAGAGCATACAATTTGGATATGCAGAGCGAACGAGACGAGAGAGACACGCAAAACAGTCGTTCACTAAAACGGGCGCAAGATGGCGTCTAGATAATAGTGAGTAGCGGTCGATTTAATTGTATTAAAACGTTAGACTGAGCACATGACCAATCAGCTAATGTTGGACGTGGCATGCGAAGCTGACACGCAACTATCATACCGAAATATTCCGACGTTATTATCTCACACAAAACATAATAATTGTATAGGTACCTAAATCTTGTATCAAAACAAAATAGTCCGCATCGGTTTTTTTATTTAGTAGTCGCAAAAGTTAAGTCTGTAATGAAAGTAACATTAAGTTTATAAATAATAATGATCGGATTATTTGCGTTCACATACTAAATCACTATCATATCAATATCTAAAACATCAATCAGCCACCCTCTATTTGAATTTATTCTTAAGATACTGATTCATGGTTCAGGGAATGAGATTCGGGCAAATCCCATAGAAACGCCGTAGTCTGAATAGAGAGGCGTGCGCGACGCACGTGTCCTACTGATTATGTTTACTTAACAATGTTCAAACAACATATTAATTTGATCGTTGTTCCGAATGACTTTCGGAAGCCATTTTGAAATGGTTTTGGTTTAAAATTAAAACTTTAATACTGTCAAACAACAGTCATATTTGCCCCCAAGTTAGTAGTTTTTCTAAATGTAGCAAAATTATTTGTAAATCTTATAGTTTGTGAAATTTTGTATATAAAAGTCGGAAAATTTATTTCCCCGTAGTCATTTTCTTTATTTGATTTTTCCTAGAATTTTGGTTTTATAATTTTGTTATACCTAACTCCTAATTTCTGTACTTTCTCATTCTTCATCCAAAGAACAACTTTAAACCAAAGACCAGCTAAAGTTATTCACATTTAAACTTCACGTAGTTTTAATATTCTTGTATGAATATTGCGTATAAATATATGCACCAAAAGGAAATGTAGCGCGACAACAATAACAATAAAAATATCTAGTCGTTGCAACATCATCGCGAACGAATAAATCATCGCTCTTCTTTCCAACTTAATATCGTGCTTCTTATGTTTATTCTTCTCCATTGTTTCAAGGAAGAATAACTGCTTTACAGTAACTGCAATAGTATTTTGTGACTCTTTCATACAAACGATCTTTATTATTTAACTAATCATTTTAATTTAGATAAAAAAATAAGAAACGAATTGTACTGATAATAATAGATAAGCTAGATAATTGTAGATGTACTGGCGCATTTAGATTATCTTTTGAATATATATTTTTTTAATTTTCTTTGTCATCTTTCGACGACTTCTCATCATTAAGAGCCAGATTTTTTGAACGAGACTATACTACTATTTGACACAACGGGCAATGTTCGAAACTCTTCTGTAGTAAACCATATTTTACTACAGAACGGTAGCAACTACTAAACTGGTGTTTTTTTGCGTTGACCGGAATTCCCAGGAGATTCAATCCCATGCGGCGTCTCGCCCAGATTGGACTCCTGAGGGACCACAACCAGGGAATGTAGTTGAATGGCCAACATCACATTACGAACACGAGATGCTAGTTATTTGAAGCTAGGTTTTGTATAGGATATGAGTAACTTACATCTACTTCGGTTAGCTTTAGATTAAGTTTGTTTATTATTTATATAGAATTCTTCATGGTGGCATTGTAATGAATAGATATTGTGTAGTGTAGCAAATTATTCTACAAAAGAAGCAATCATAAAATACAAAATTTCTCGTAGGTTTACCTAAATTTTTAGTATGTTTTGACCGGAGATTTTGAGGTAATTTTATTATGTAAATTATCATTCTCTGTTCTTATTTATTCCTAATTAATTCGTCGAGGATTATTGCAATGATGACAGTTCACTAAGTTAGCTAGAAGTTTCCATAACTTTCCCATAAACAATAATTAGCTTACACCTGCTACAAACGCACACCCTTCAAGGATTCCTTCCAAAACCTCTACCAAAATTCTTCGACCCCAAGCTATTTTAGCTTAGCCGTGTTTAAATACTTTCATATGACCCTTCAATACTTAACAAAACACCCTACGAACACAATCCCGCCAAATCCCGCGTACAAAAGATGATAATGCCCTACTATTTCATATTCAATTAAATATTTTGTAAGGGACGAAAAATCTATCTTAGGGATTTAGGGCCTTACGTAAGCTAATTTTGGTCGTTTGGATGGGTGAATAATATCGGTAGCTACAGTTGGCGGATTATGGAGCCCGATCTTACCGAACGTCAGTGGTTACAGTATAATAAAAATTTTGCTAGTACATAATTTTGGATTTTGCTGATAATAAGAGTTTAAAAGACCGCATTTCCATAGCTTTGAACCTTAGAATGGATTTTTTATAGTTATAGGTAGTTATAGTTATTACTCGGTCAAATAAAGAATAAATTTAGCAAACGTCATCTCTCTTATACACCTAATCAAAACCTATGTTAGAAAAAGACTTAAATAGTAGCGACAGACATTTCGATCCCAAACTTTATGTAAAGGAGTTGTACGTAAAATAATAAGTATCACTGACTGATATACACAACCTAAATCAGTGAAGTTATAAGCATTAAGATATTAAATAGGTTTTTTTTAGTGTAACACACAAAGTTTTTTTAGAAGTCTTAGAACCCCTATTAGGAACCCTAATTTGAATTCAAACTATAAAAAGAACCCAAAAGTTATTTAAGATCCGAGAATTCTATAGCAAATCGTTTCATGCTGTACTTAATAAACTTTTAAGCAACCAAACACAGATTGTACATGTAACATAGTAAGAAATGAGTAGGCAATCATAGAAAATTACTTAAAACTTAGACTTAGCCACGCTTCGAAGCCTCAATCCGCCGAACATTTGGCAAGGAATTAAAACTGCGACCCTGGGATAACCGTGGAGAGGGCACCAGTAATTAGATATTAATAGATAAGCACAGAAGTGTGTAGGGAAGTTGTATTATTACTGGGGTGGGAAAAGGGTACTCGGTAAGAAATTATTCACAGTTAAAATATTTAAAAATGTTTCCAGTACGTACTAGAAGGATGATAGGAGGGCTTAATTGATTTAAATACAGTATTATACTCGTATGTTCGATTTTTTTAAATATTTTTTATTTTCGCAATTTATGTAAAGGATAGAATCAGTCGTAAATGATAACAGATATATATCATATTTTTTTTACTAGAGGACCTGTCTTGTGGTCAAAGTTTGATCGTAAATCACTCGTAAATCACTGAGTACCTATATTTAATTTAAGAAAATAATGTATTAAATTAAACTAAAAATAATTAACCATAATGAAATCTAAAAATCGTACGTGTCTGCATTATTCTTAAAAAATACCGAAACCTGAACCCTTCACGTATTACTATGTAGATATTATTTCATTTTGGCGCAGATTAACAAATATACATAAAGACAAAACGCATAAATTAAGTAAATGTGCAAAACTGCTCAAGGGTGCATAAATTTATTAGTAAAAACCAGTCCATAATTTGATGAAGACGAAATTTTATCTTATCGTAACATCGATTTTTTAATTAAATTAGATGCGTTGTTGTAAATTAACTAACGCTGTTAAGAAAACTATTATAAATTTTGTAGTAAACCGACAGATTAATTATTCTATTATGTTAAGTTTAAACTATAGCTTTTTATTAAAAGCTATTAAAATAGGGCAAATTATGATGTTATAACAGATTTTTAATTAGACAGATAATTTTGAAAAAAAATATAATCAAATACATTAAAAGCTTTACATATTTTAAAATATTCTTGAATCACATTTTTAACACCAGCAGTAAAATATTCTTAAAACTTTAAGTTCGGCATTTTGTGGCAGTTTCTCACAAGTAAAAAAATAAAAATAAAATCCATAAAAACGACCATAATATTAATTATTTTTTCAAAACGTTTTCACAACATTTTCTTCTTGTTTTCATAACAGTAAACTATTCTGCCTAAGATTGCTATCACTTTGACATTAGTACTCTTCCGACTCACGAACGCAGTATAAAGAGAACCACTTAACTTGACCTCTTTTTGCGAAGGTATTCTCGACAGATCTAAAAGAGGTGACACATCTTTTCTTTTAAATAATGACACATAATATCAATTCCAATTTCAAAGAGTCGTCTAAAAAGAAAGTACCACTATTATTTTTTAAAACTCAAAAACTTATTCAACTCATTTTTTTCCTTAAAGAAATGGCCTTTTTCGGAAAAAAAATTGGAAAAAAAAATAATCTACGTGTTTTCTATGTACAAAAACGTGTCTACGTGACGATTATATACTTATATTGTACTAATTTTTTTTTACACAAAACATTACGTTAAATATTTTGAGATATTAATATGGTTTGTTTGTTCCAGCCTATCGTTTATGAAGGTCAAGACAAGAATCCGGAAATGTGCAGGGTTTTACTAACACACGAAGTTATGTGCAGGTAATATGGTTTATTTTTAAACTTGTGATTTAATATTTTATAGGACTTGTAAAGAATTAAATTGATTTACGTACAAAATAATAATATTTTACTTTATGTGTAGGTCTGTATGTATTAATTTTACATTGCCATAAATCATAATATTCATTGTGATGTGTGCGATTGTTAGTTTTTCGAAGAAATGGGTCGACAGTCATTTGTCATAAGGGTGTACTATTTTATTCTGCCAGTCATCTTTTTAAAATACAATTGGACTTCGTTTTTCTGTTAACAACTTTTGGTTACATTGCCTATTTTACGTTCATAATATTTTTATTCTGTCTTCTTTTATAGATGGGTAATGTAAATACCAATGTCATGTGATGGTTGTATATTTTCTCAATACTGTGCAGTGTATATAACTTTGTTTTAATCATATGAAGGGAATATCTAGGGCATTTACGTTGCATTGTAAATTTTACTTTATCTTTTAACAAACCTGTGCATAATTTAGTGGTTACTCTAGTCGTATTAATAAAACAATCAAGCGATTTAATCGTTTTAATTCTTCGTCTTGGTTCGTTTACAAACAAACAAACCACAGTCTTATTCTTACAATACCATGTTCTAATTTTGGTTCGACACTAATTCGTAAACAAAGACATTAATTTGCGAAATCCCATTCACGCTGTATCAGTGTTCTACGTAATTGCTTACCTCGTACAAGACGGCGAGAAGTGAACGTCCTTATTAATTTAACCATTTGTTTGGGGTGGTTTTTCCGCTCGTAACACCGGCGTCTCGCCACTGTGTCAATGTGTTGGTGTTTATAAACATTGGTTGTGTCTGTGTGGGCAATTAAAATTTTATTCCACCTTAGACGATATACCGCTGTCGCACGCAACGCGATATGTGCGTCTCGCTCGCTCGTCTTCAGGGGAGGAGTCTCGTGGGAGTCTGTCCTTTCAATGTCTTTGCCCTTTGCGTCAAGGAGCTACGATAGGGCGCGTGCAATGAACATGCTGGCTTTACATGGAAGTGGCTATTTTCATTTTTTATAAGGTTTTTTTATTATGTCACGTGAATGGCAAGGATTTTATGTCCCTAACCTAACTCATAATTGAAGTTTGAGGTACATAATATGAAAATTTTGAAAATAATTACTGTCTATGTCGTTTGTCATTATTTATGTTGTAGTTGGAATTACTCCGTAACATAAATGTTGAGACCGAAATGTTAGTCGCTATTAATAAGAATAAGGTAGTATTAGCAAACGTTTCCTAAACTAATTCTCTACGTAATCTAATAATACCTGTCTTAAGTGTGTCAATAAATAATTGAAAATATTATATTTTTGTTCACAGTCGGTGTTGTGACAAAAAGAGTTGTGGTAACAGAAACGAAACACCCTCAGATCCTGTCATCATAGATCGGTAAGTGTTTAAATCTTTCCATATTATTTTGTAGATTTGTACGCGTATTTCTGTACAAATGTCGTTGTCACGTCTGGAAGTCCACGTGAATATTGTTGCGTGTTTAAGAAGATACTTAAATAGTTAAGAGTTACAATTGATTGTCGAAAGTTATTTAGGTTGGAACAAAACAGAGTTACTTGATGTAGGTACTTTTTAACCCTTCAAAACTTTGCCCTAACAGTTGCGAGTTTCAGCAAAAAAAGTTATAATTTTAAGTCGCTACGATTGTAAAACAAATGATTAACAGTAAGGACATTTATGTACGCAGACATATTTTAAAATTAAACTTAGAAAATATATAAAACAATATCAGTCATAATTAAAAAGTTGATCTCCAGTGGGTAATTAATTGTCGATGAATACGCTTCCGTACAAAAATAGTTCAAAAGCAACACTTTTTGCGGCGAGAAAGTGTAAATTGTGGGTATTTTTATTTGGTATTTTTCCATTTTAAAGCGATACATCAGACTGCAGTGATGGCAATCTCTAAACTTTGCGGCAAATGCATTATCGCGATACCAAAACTTTTGAGGTTTGTGATTTGAATTTTTTGTCTAGAATTTCGAAAATGGAAATATTTTCTGGTTTCATTGTTAGCAGTATACATCTATTTTAGACCACATTGTACCTAATTCAATTGTTTAGTAGATATCTGGCGAAATACTGAAAATACTAAATTGTAATAGTATTTGTAAATTCTTCTTAATTCCCGAAAATTACCACGATCAGAAAAGCTCTAGATTCTAATACACATTCAAATAAAAACAAATTTGGAAGATAATCCGAAACTGTAATGGTACCTAAAATGGTATATGCAAAAGCAGAAGAAACTATATCGATAAGAATTTGATGAAAACCTATGAATATAAACAAGGACCAACCGACCATCTGGTCTTACCCTAAATATTCTACCGTATTACTTGCACGAGCAAAAATTGTACAGCGCCATTGTTTTCCGAAAATAAAACGAAACCCGCAAACAACACTTCGCGATAACAAAGAATCGATTGCACAAACGGGGCATGGCCGAAATTGCCTGATTTACCGTCTCACGCTGAGTCATTCATCCAGATTCAGTATAGAAAGGCAGGAGGAGATCGAGCTAATCAGGCTGACAAATATCGAAATTTCAATAGAGTCGATACGAAGCACTATCCGAAGGTGAGGGGTTCACGCGGTCGACGTGGTGCTTTTATTTTCGGTCCTTTTTCGGGAATTCAATTGAGATAGGCGTCTCCCGTTTCGAACGTCGTTCGATATTTGAAATTTAGGGTTGAGATATAATTGGATGATTTTTAGTTTTTAATATTGAATTTAAAATAGCAAGGTATCTTAAAATTTGGAACGAAATTTGGCTGTAACCTAAATATTTCAAGCGGTAACTATTGATCTTTACTACCTACGAATTAGCTACAGTTAACTTTATTAAAAAATCAGTCAAACAATAGTAACTTTTTAAAATATGTATGTCCAAATAATTACTCTAAACTCTTTCCTCTTCCTCATCGTGAACATCTAGTAACCCTAAATCTATACAGGCTGGTTTTTTAATTCTCTCGATTCATTTTTTGTGCTCGAAAAAAAATCAATGACGGCCTTTGTGCTTTAACTTTCCTTTCATTTTCGACGAGGTACGAAGTTGATCCTGAAAATTCGTAGCCGCAAATAAACTGTGATTTTTCAGCTTTGATGTATCTCAATTAAACTCAATTGCTTTTGTGTGTGAAGTCAATGTATAATATTAGATTGGAAATTAAAAAATGTTTGGACGTGAATATTTATGAGGAAATTTTAATAAACAGATTAGCGGTATCAAAGTTTGTTGCGAAAAAAAATCTCTGTTTATTATAAAATCGTTTAAAATATTGAAAGAGAATAAATACAGGAAACCTATAACCATAATCTTCTATTTCATAAACCTTGGCTCGTAGAAAAATGCACTGAACGATAAATGGAATTTTTTAAATACTATCTATGCCATACTTGAACATGTTGAAGGTTCTAAAATCACTCGTACGTACTTGTAAAGTGTATTAGATTTACTAGAGATTTACTATTCAGGACAGATTCTTTGTAGATCTGAAGGACAGTTTCACGTCTTAACTTAGTGCTCAATGCTTCTTCGCCATAACAAAGGCGTAACGAAACTAAGTGCTAAGTAACCTATACTATTCAGTAAACACCCAATTTAAATAAGGGTTTATATTAATCTTGATTCCGAAAATTTAGGAGCGTGAACTGTCTACACCTCATTCATTATCTATTTGTTTTAAACGATGTTCAGTTTCATGTAGTTTGAGCTAATCTACATAACAATTTGTTAATAGTCACAAGTCAGTTTGGGCTGGTGATAATCCATCAAGCCATTCACCCGACCTCACCCATGTTAGGTGCTCGGACTAATGCGATAATTGAAATTGTGCAATTGCGTGCGAAATGCCCCGTTGAATGTATACCTTTATAACTTTGATTAGTAGGTATGAGTATTATAATTTGTGCGTTCTGATATAGTTTTAGTAAAAAAAAATGATTATTATAATTTCTTATGTTATCAATGTTTTCCAGAAATAAAAGATAAAAGAACCGAATACAATAAATCCAGATGAAAAATAATAAACAAAATTAGTGACAATTAAGTGACAAAATTTTTGGTTATTTTTGTAGACCCTCGTGCAGTGTAATTGAGTATGCGATAATTGAAATTGTGCAATTGCGTGCAAAACGCCCAGCTCCGAATTCATTACGCTCGCGTTTTGCAATTCGGTTTTTCCCTTTTTTTGCGCAGTGTCGCCAGCTGAAATGATAGCTTTTTGGCTGATAGTCTAATTATTTTCAACGCGTGTTGTTACTGTCAATTTCATTAAAAACATATGCACAACTAGCACGTTAATTTGGTTAATATTTTTTGTTTTTCTTTTTCATGTTGTTTTTTTCGGTACTTTACAGTTTTAATTTTGTTACTTGAAACTTGAGTCATGTTACGTAACATCTTGTATATTTGGGTAGTTGAATGCCCCAATTAATGATTTCGTATAAAATAAACCTAAGAGATGTTTATATTCAAATTCCTTGCTCTCTAAATTAACTTACCCCAAAATCCACGAAAACTTATCGTTGCGTAAAAGTTTAAGAATATCTATCTACAAGTGGTACACTCAAAGAACGATACCGACAATCGAAAGCGTTTAGTATCGATAACATATCGAATAACTGACACAACGGTAAAAGCAGGCAACAATCCAGAACCCTTCGAATCAGCAGCAATTTGTTAAGTGGATTTTTGCCCGAGACATGCTCGCGGCTCGATGCGCTCCTGTACACAATTTCATTATCTCTGCCCGTCTGCCCACGGCCGACTCTACTATTAACTTACGCGATGTATCCAGCTATGGGGCTTTCCAAACCATTTTTTCTATATTTTTCAAAAACTTTTATCATTTTTTAGTGTTGTCCTAGATTTTGTTGAACGGTAAAATCATGTTATATTGCATGGATGATTTATTAGTATAAAAGTTGGATCTATTGAAGGCTTAAGTTTTGTAAGTCGTTTGAAGTTAATATAATATAATTCGTAATAATTTTACGCCACAAAGAACAATTTACATACTGACAACAGGTCAATAAAGCACTGAATTTAAAAAGTAAATATTTACAGAAAATATACATCTTACCTAAATTCAAATATTCTAATTGGGTCATTGTACCTAAAACGCTAGCAATATTTAGTTTGTCAGTGAAATTCGTAATATATCATCCACCTATTAAGTTTATAGTGATCGATCTAAAATTACATTCAACTGGAACACTACTTGTCTGACGCTACTCTATCATAAAAATTAGATTTATGCCCTTTTAAATTGTACTATTGCACGTTACAACTATTACTCTATCGATAGGGTGCAGGTACTTTAGAAAATGGACTTTCGAAATCAATTCGTACCCACGCAATCTGTCCCCTCTACGCAATCACTTAAGGATTTTATGAAGCGTAATGATTAAGATGTTATGTCGTACAGGAATTTAAAGCGATATACTACCAGAGGGTTGACTGGAGTCACTCGTATTAAACTATACGGATGCTAAACATATTGTGACTGGAATAGCTATTAAAGGATTAGAAACTGTGTTTGTTGTTACTTCATTCAGAAGGGGTAGTTTAATCGATTGAACGATTTCACTAACGAATGTTTCAATTTTGAGGTTGTCTTTTATTAGTACAAATTCATGGTATGACTCGGAATAAAGGAAGTTTCAGTTCACGTTACGAACGAACTATTCTTGTACGTCATATGGTTGATATCTACATTAGATGGGACCTTTACACCCTATTTCAGATGCGACAAAATCGATTCCCAATTTGATATGGCCCTCATGCTCGCTGCTTGATAAACATATTTTAGGCGTGGTTGGGTCGGAACGTACGGTATGTTTTAATGTTAGGGAAATTTACAATAAATCGTAACATCTCTTTAAGAATTCGTTTAAAATTAAGATATGCTACGAATATGTTGTCTTAGTATACTATTGGAGTAACGTTAAATTTCTGTGAGTAGGTAGTTTCACAGGCATTTGTATTTTATCGTACCTTGTTATTTAAAAGAATCGATCTAAAGGTCTAATATAATTTTTTCCTATCCAATGTTTATATGTTACTTATTTACAATTGCTTTAAAATTACCATTTGCTTTATAAAGGCGTAACTCTAATTTCTCGTCCGCGAAACATTTCGTTTAAAAGCGCGGTTCCGTTGCTTGCAGTTTTCCGGTAATTTTCGGTCCTGTGAACAGTGGTAGGAGCGAATCACGGCTATTATATTATCTCATTAGATACGCCGCGGCGCCGCGCGCCTCTCTTTTCTTTTCGCCAAATAAATTCGTTTCTGAGCGGCTGATTTCTCTATTACGGTTTTTGGAGATAGCTTTCTACTTAGGCGGTAGATTTATATATAATATGCTTAGTTATCTGTTTAGGAGTCTTTATGTGAGTTATTGTTAAGAATGGTATGTTGTATAACTTGGTTATAAACTTATTTACACTATTTAGTATTGGATTATGAGTTAATAGGTAATTTTTTCAGGTAATGTTATGGTAATATTAAGATAATTAACATGAATCATTATTTTCCTACTTTTAAAATAAATTAATAAAAAAAGCAAAGTAATAACAGTTAGAAGTAAAATGAGACAATATTTTCTCAAAAAATATGCTGCGCTTTTGGTGTGAACAGCAAGCTATAATTTCATATTACAAATAGTTTGCAAATACAAGTTTGTTGGTGCGCGACCTCTGAACGGCCGAGTTTGCAGTTACGCTGTGAAACTTTCGATAACTTCATAAGTCTCTTTATTAATAGCTTTACAGTCTCTTTCGTTAGGGGAAGAATATCCGAAGAAAGAATTCTTTTAACACGGGCAACTAACAAGACATTCACGTTGAAACTTTGAAACAGTGCTAAGTTATAAAAGAATCTAAGTACTTTATAACGTATTATAATGAGAAGAATTATCGCAAATTATGGAGATCTGTGTTAAAAGCGACGCAACAAAAGATTCCGACACACTTACAGTATAATGTAAACCAAAAAAGAAAACTGGTCCCAAAAGCGTACCCTGGGGAAGGCCGCGCGCTTCGCTCCGGCCCGATACAGACACGACGGCTGGTGATTAGGCTTCTTATCCATGAGATAGCGACAAAAACTGTGCAAGACTTAACAACTAGGACCGTTTTCTTATTCCCTCCGAACAAGTATTTTCTTGCGCCGCCGACTTATCTAATGCCACTGTTCAGTTAAATTTTCTATGTAATACCACCGACTATCTCACAGACTTTATGGATTTCTTCACAATTTTTTTTACAATTTATGACGTTCAGGCACTCACATTGCGTATTCTGTTACATTAGAGCGTAATACTTATGTATAATGTATAAATCAAAGCCGCAGCGCAGTAATGAGACGTCTCATTTCTGATTTATATCGGCGTAGTTGCTAGTACCCTCTGATTTTTCTACTCGATAAGTCCGGGTGATGATCGTAAATTGAAATATGATAGACTCGCAGTAATACGTCGTTAATCGTATCGACCCTTGGAATCTAATACACCCTTAACTCACTTATTTATTAAAGTTTATGATTTTTTTAACCCTACTATAACATCATTAGCTTCAGTTTTGAACCATGTTTAAAATAATGAGATTACAATACAAAGTATTCAAAAAAATGAAGTTAAATTTTGAATTATTTTTTATTACTTTCCATCACAGATACGATAAAAGGTTACATATCTTATTTTATCCTGTACCATGTACAAGTCTTCTATCTCAATTCTGAACTCATCCCCGATTCCAATACGTGATTCGTCGGTTCGGAAATTATTCGGTGAAAATTCACCATCTCGTTAGAATGTGCGATCCGGTCGGGCGAAGCGAGCCAACCGCTTGATAAATTGTCTGGAATAATAATGATGAATTGCAACTAGCCCGCTCCTGATGTTCATTCTAGTCCGTGAAATAGTTTCGTTACTCTATGTATATTTCCCTTTTAACATACGACAATTTTTGGCTTCCATGATGAAATCGCTTTTAACTGAATGTATGTGTTTGCACGGTACATACATCAAAATAACATTTTTTGTCTGTCTGTCTGTCTGTCTGTTTATTCCGGCTAATCTTTGGAATGGTTGAACTGATTTTGACAGACCTTTCACTAATAGCTAATGTAATAAGGAATACCTAACTTAAGCTATTTTACTTTTTCGACATAAGTTTCCCGAAGTGAAGCGAGGGCGGGTCCAATAGTCAATTCATATATTACAACTATTAATAATGCAATATAGTAAGTAATATTGATTTCAACGACAAATATATGTCAAGTATCTTCCTAAAATTAATTCTGAATTAATTTCAATTTCGCTGTATTTCAAATTAGCGACAAATCTATTAAGAAAAGGACGTCTCGGGCCCATTTAATTAGTGGCGAGGTTTTATCATCCGCTCTCTTTGCCTCCGTTTCGGAGAAATTCAACCATGATTCCATATTGGCGAAGCTTAAATAATATTATGTAATTACTCAATCCGCTTAGATTTCAACGTTACTCGTCTATATTGTTCTATTTTCATTTTTAATTTCGATACTTTGTTTTATTTACACGTCTGTTTTATTGTGACGTTACGTTTTGAGGACGGTCATAAATGTGGTAAGTTAAAAGGGGTGTAAAATTTTATACGTATTCATAAGTAACATCTCTTTGAAGACTAACACACCGGTTACGTGGTTGTAAAATAAACTAACGTTAATTGTTACTTTTATGATGGCATCGCGTGACGTGGGGTCAAGTAAATTGGTACTGTGACTTTGTTCTCCGATTGTTTTAATTTTGGATACATCAGAGTTATTTATGTTGATTAATTTTATATTAGATAGTAAAGTTACTTTAATTTCCCAAAAAAACCCTAGTGTGTTTTAATTTCTTTGAACTATAAGACTTTTGATATTACGACTATAATGGAACAAACTATGTGCCAATTAATTGGAAGAAAGAAATTACTAAATTGAACAGAACAAGATGTTAAAATCGTCCTTAAGTTAAAAAATAATCTGATTTATATTACCAGCCCAATTACATCTTAGTCATAAAACGTTGCACATGAAAAAGCAAAACATCACTTAAGTTCAATTTCGACGAGTGCCATATTCAATTAGTTATCTTGATTTGAATGTAATCGTGACTTTCTATTTGATTAATGGCCTCTCAGTCCTCAATTTATTTACTAATTGCGGCTTATGAATTGAACTGCATCACTATTTTAATATCCATTAACTGATTCCTTAGTCGTCATTAAGCACCGGGTTTGTGGGATAGGGAA
The DNA here is from genome assembly GCA_001278395.1 of Lerema accius. Taxonomy (NCBI): domain Eukaryota; kingdom Metazoa; phylum Arthropoda; class Insecta; order Lepidoptera; family Hesperiidae; genus Lerema; species Lerema accius. Next base: position 746,554 of record LGAG01000971.1, on the reverse strand, counting down.
TAACTAAGTACCCGTTAATGGATGCTATATTAGTGAATTTGTTTTATGACCGAAGTTTGATGAATGCTCAGTCACACTCGATCTCAGCTTCCATCATTTAAGATCTGATTAAGGAAAACTGAATAACTTTAGTATGTAAAGCAGGCAAAACATAAGCAAACCACTGTAATGCAATTTACAAAGCAGGCAATCAAGAGAGCTAGCCACATTGTTGTACATTCGCCGTCAAAGCCAAAGGAGGGAGCTCCTTAATAATTAATTGGCGCTTAAACGCGCTGACGTCTTGCGCTCAAAAGGGGACTAACGTCTATGCATATGCTCCGTAAGTGGAATGGGTGCTCTTATTTTGAGTTCAAGACAATCTTCATATAACATTGAAATGTCTAAAATCCGAACTCTCAGCGTATTGAGGTAAATATTATTCAGTAAACATTAACTACTTCCGCCATACATTTATTGCGATATTATTACTGAATATTAATTATATTTATACAGATATAGAAGAAACGTAGGCTGGCATTTTTAGGTATCCACTGAAGTCTGTAAGCTATAGAAATAAACAAATATTATGTTCTTTGTATTTACCTACTGCAATATTAATAACTAAAATTTATCAATATTTTTTTTAAGTACAAAAAATATACAGATGTAGTCAATATTGTCTGTACATAGTTACTTTTTCAAAAATGTCTTAATTTGAACAACATGAACTTTAAAAAGATAGGAATTCAAAGAAAATAGTTTTTAGGATACATTTCTTATTACGCCTCTACTTACTAAAATATCGAATGTACATTATTGGCAGAAGGTAGCAATCCGTTCTCTAAGAATAGAAAGGGCTTTTAAACTGTATTTCGGTAAATATATCGTAGGGGTCGCCTTTGATCGAAGCACCTTCTCAAATTGTCACTTGTAAATCCAATTTTCGCTTTATATTCCAAGTGACACTTTTCGTGGGGTGCATAGCAATATTACATCTAGTCGATATGTCATTCATACTCTTGTATTTATTGTAAATCTTATAGTTTTACACTTTCGAAATAAAAAAATACAACGATATTTTAAATATTCAATACCTGAAATCAGACAAAAGTTAAATATTTTTTTGTGATTTTTGGGGCCGTTTATAGATTACCCCTCTCACTGTGAGAGGAGACCAGAGCCCAGCAGTGGGACAGTTATGGGTTGCAATGATGATGATGATTATAGATTATATTCCATATACGGTGTTTACATATTACAAGATGTTACAAAATACAAATGGATGGATGATGGATGAGTTAATAAATAAAGCGATAAAATAAGAAGCAGTTGCTAGTTTTTTTAAAGTCATTACGAAAATATCAAAAAAAATATTTTATTTTAAATTCGTAGACAGAACTTGCTCTTTCCATAAATGGAAATAGATATCCAGCTAACATAAAAGAAGTACGGTAACACCGAAATGGGGTTGCTTAAATTGCATTGTGCTAGCCATTAACGCCTTGTCAGATTGGATTTCGATTTATGTATTTGATAAATGAGATAGAACGCATTTGATTGTTAAGATAGCGTTGTAAGTAGAGTGGGTACGATATAATCCTATAGGTTTAATCCATGTCAAAGCGTGGTTAAGTTTAATGTTTACATTTCGAAGTATTAAAAAATCACATTATTTTTTAAATCTCTGCAGCATAAATAGACTTAGATATTTATGATAATTATTTCAAAGGTGTTTGTTTTTGTTTTGTGAACGACAAAAAAAAACGAAGAAAAAATATAACTAAGTATATATTTTTTTTAATGCTTAATTTACTCAGATCAAAGCCTTGAACATAAACAATACAAGGTTGGTTGATATACATTAAGTTAATGTAGTTATATCTATCATGCGAGGGCATTATTATGTACTTGTAAAGGTTAATAAAAATCAATGTTTACATTACAAAACTCGTAAAATCAAAACAAAAGTTAAAAATTAAACGAAAATCGTACCAAAGATAGCTCCACGCACCGAACATTCGACATTTATTTTCGTTTGGCTTACGTACAATTTTTCCTGTTGTCACGGGACGTTAATGAAAGAATTAGCTTTCATTACAACTGATACGATTCGTTAAAAGGATTCTCAAATGATCTGGACCTTTCGATACCCAACCCTCGTACGTGAGGTCGTGATTATCTGTGATTAGTTTTTTAAGCCCATATAAAATGCTCTTAGTGAAGACGGGGCGAATAAAACAAGTATATTTATATGTAAGTACTAGTACGTATCTTTTTTACAGATGAGCCAGTAATCGTGCAAAGTATGTCGCACGTTGTATGAATAATTAGAAGAACAAATATGTTGGACCAAACTGAATTATGCCTTTCTGCATTTAAATTATCTAATGGACGGATGTCGATGGATCATTTGTTAAATTTAATGTGAATGTGACTTTTATGAGACTATCGTGATGTTGCTCTCCTATAAAAAGTTGTTGCATTAACTTTCAAAACTAAGTAGGTACTAAAATGATCTTAAAAAAATCACCTGCACTATTATAATCAATAAACCTCCCTACTCTTTCCTGGCTTTTCACATTAAGCAATAATTAATTAATCCGTCCTGCCTGACCCCCGAACAGTCCAAAACAGTCTCGTCTCGGAGTTCAAATTAGTGCAGAATTCATTTTCTTTTTTAATTCGTCTTCCAAATTCAAATAAGATTTCTTTTTTTTATTATCCCGCGCCGCATAAAAGGGTAGACCAAGATTCGTCGCTCCGCGTTGTTCACTTCGAAACGCTAATTTCTCCTCGTTCTCCGGGATACTGATTGGACGATATATTTAACAATGCTACCGACACGCTTCTCTGCGAAAAAATACATCTTACGAATCTGTATTTTTTTCTTTTTTTCTCGCACTCGGATTCTTATTTTATATCAGTTTGGCTAAAGGTTGTAAGCGGCGATTGTTGTGCGCGCGTTAATGACACTAATATAAATTATTTGAAGGTCGCATTTGGCTCGGCCGCGTTCGGTGTTTAGTCGTTCGTTTTTCCGGCCATACTAGCATATTACGGGGCACCCAACCCATGGAGGGTCTTAACGGGAGGTCGTTTGCTGCGCTGCCAGCCTCCTAAGATTAATGACATTACGCGAAGACACTTTGTAAGAGGCAAACGTGACAAAAACCGAGTAGTAATTAAGAATATTGATTTTATACAATCATAACATTCTTGTGTTTAATCTACCTACGTCCGAATAATATGAAAAAAAATTGTTCTGTCATCATTCGTGAGACAATTAATTTCCATAAAATAACTTATCGGCAAAAATATCTCGGGGTGTAAATATACTTTATAAATATTTTATAAAAATTTTTTTGTAAAGTCTGGAAAGAGAAAGTGTTTGGAAAATCCTCAGTGCAAAAAAATATTTATTAGTGATAGAAAAGAACATGAAGATCACTATTTCTAACACTATTATCTAAGTAATTCAACACCTAAATTAGTATTAAGTGATTTAATTTATAGGATTAATATTATTTCACATTCAACATTATAGAAACATGCGAACTCTGTGAACAGTGGACACTATAAAATATTTAACACTCATATCTCGAGCGGTCCGCATATTATCGACTGGTCTATAAAACGGAAAACTTTTGCCAAAAAGAGACAAAACTAGCTCTAATCCGTAGGTTAGAAAGGGACGTATTCACGGATATTGTACGATCTTTGAAAATTCGTTGGTACCGTTTGCTTTCTTCTCGATGGTTTTTATCGTGGCCGTTATATTTTGATAGAGCAGTTTGGCTCGATCGCCGATATAACGTTTATGTTTTGGTTTTCGGTTTTACTTTTCATATTAAAGCTGTACCTATTCCTTTTGTTAGCGTTAAAGTGAACGTTTTTGTAAGAATTTTGTCATTTTTAATGTGCCATGTTCGCAAAGGTTACTTTGACCGAATTTTAGCCATTGAAAGTTGCCTTGGCATTACTGAACCGCAGAACTTGTTTTGTAGAAGTTGATCACTCTTAATCGCTTTAATATTATGCACTTATTGTTTTATTATTTAAGTTATCCTTACAATCTCACTGAAAGCTGCTGTTTAATATAATAAAGTATAGATAAACAAGTTTAATATTACAACAAGTAACATACGCCAATGCTGTAAATAAAACTTAAAGTTTCTAGTCAAAAATACTGTGCAAGATTTTCCAGTATAAAATATTATGGAGAGTCGATCTCAGTCCAGCTTTTTATACAGTCAGTATCATACGACATGTTGATGCTATTTAGCTTAAATGGTATTACTTCATACGACTAGCAACGGTCTTGATTTCGGTGTTCAGAGTTGTGAACAATTTTGACAAAAACTTCGATCTCTTAGTTCTCGATTTTGGAATATTAGTCCTCTTTCGCTTTTCTATGTGACTAGGTTCAAGCGATCTTATACATTACAGAATACATATAAATAATTGGCCACGTTTTCTGTTCGCTGTTTGTTTCAAAACGGCTTATATCCGAGTTTTTATTCTGGTTTAGTAACTGTTCACCAAAATCTACAAAATAAGTTAATCAAAGAACTTAGTAGGTATAAGTATGATCTGAAATAAATGAGTAGCGATGTTTAGGCAGTTTACCGAATCAAAATATAAACGGCATAGTAGTTTGATATAAACGCCACGTTATACGTACCGCAATCGCAACACCCAAACAGCCTACACAAAACAGATGATCAATGGCTCATATGAAAATAAGCGGTCGCGAATTTCCGAATAATAAATTATACGCCTTGTCCGCTTACCTCGGGTTAACCGGCTTTTATAAACTACCCCGGTAATTTATAACTATTACCCACCCAAAAACGATCACGTGATATCACTTTATAGCATATTCGTCGGTAAATATGAGGGCGGGATAGAGTGCCGTTATGTATTCTCGTACGTGTATTATTAACGACTTTAATATGCCTTAAATATTGACTGGTCTAGGCGCAGCGTAAGTGTAGATTCTCTACTAAAAAGGCTTAAATTTAGGTAGGTGCTCTTAACGAATTATAAGTATATTTTACTGTAGGTGTCAATTAATGATTATACTTAAAGTAAATAGATATGTCGAATCTAAGCGCGCTCAGCGTCAAGACATCATGTTTGTTGTTCAGAGTACGAACGAAATGAAAAATAACTATCGTAAAGACGTCGAGGATAGTAGTTTAGTTAGAACGTAAAATATATTTTTTTTAATTCTCTGTCTATTTTCCCAATATTCACTTAGCGTATGTAATGACGATTTCTAATTATTATATCGACGGTGGAAAACAATAAGGACGTATCTCATTAAAAGGTCGTAACTAGACGAAGTACAAGGTAATAATCAGCTTTTTTTTCTGCGTCGTTTGGTCTGGGTTTCGTTGCTTTACGGTAACATAAAATCTAAAAATTAGGTGTTATTTTGAAAAATATGTGAAAATTTTTGGGCGTAACTGCCCTTAAAACGTCAAATTTAAATTATTTTGAGATACGAGAAGTCGCAGTTTCTGTTTTTAATAAAACAAAAGTTACGCCGTTTCTGTTTATTTACACGGCAGCAGATACGACCTTTTTGCGGGAAGTATTTTAATACATGAATTAGTTACGACATTCTCACGGCAAGTATTTATGTTCGGACAGCAAAAAATCTTTAAGATACCACAGTTATGAGGGAGGTTAAAATGAATTTAAATTATGTTAAAACCATTTTACAAGGACCAATATTTTATACTTTAGGTAGTTAAGACAAATCGTAAGTTGTGTAGTTTCTGGAATATTCGGGTTTTCTCTTGCTCACGTCCTGACATGTATCCGCAGTCACTGCGTGAGCGCCGTATTGAAAGGTTGTGTGTTTTATAAGCGGAATTTTGAAAACGACTTATCGAAGCAGATCAAGGTAATTAATGTAAAGAAATTTTAATTATTTACATAATAAGTTTTATTATACGTAAACGGCGTAGGTACCTACTTACTTACCGCCTATTCCAGTATTCTATCCATGAATAGATTAACTTATCTTCAGTTGAATTCTGATACATTTTATAATGGAAAATCTGTTTAAATATCACATGCTTCGGTGAAGGAAAACATCGTGAGGAAACCTGGACACCTGAGAGTACTCCATAAAGTTCTCAAAGTTGTGTAAAGTCTGCCTATCCGCAATGGGCCACCGTGGTAGACTATGGCCTATACATATTGTGAGAGGAGACGCTACCTCAGCAGTGTAGGACAGTTATCGGTTGTGACGATGATGATGATGACCTTCTGTTAATCGGGGTTATTTACAGCTAAGGCTTATGGTTTTATGTGTTACAATGTTACCTTAAATATAATTATAATTATTTTTAGATGGCCAAACGTAGAAAATGGATAGACGACCTGAAAAACGTTGTCTCGATAGAAAAAAAAGAAGAAAATACTAATAAAAAAATTCAAGTTTTGAGTGAAGAAATTTATTTAGACGGAAAATTGATCAAGGTTATTAAGAATCAAAAAGAAGAAAAATACAATTTGGATGGTGAAAATTCTGAGCGTAAAAATAGAGAGTGCCCTCCATCTTTGCCATCGACTCCTTGCTTGAGGAAACGACATCATGTTGATTGTTTAACACCATCATTTCGCAGTCCACATGTCTATATTAAGGAAACACAGAAAGTCTTGAGAAAGTTAACACCCCAAAAGTTGACTTATAAACCTATTCAAGTAGAAAAAGATGAACAAATAAGGAAAAGTGGAGTGATAAGCCCTGCATTTGATGGAATCGACTGGAATGAGTTCGTCGATCTTCAGAACTTCGAAAATGTTGATGGCCATAATTCATCTTTCTCAGTCAGTATTTTAGTTGATCACGTATCGGAGAATAATTCTCAACATGGTCAAAACACAAGTGATAGATTACCACGAACTTCATCTCCTCGACCTGGAATCAGTGCCAAAGCAATTACTCACCGATCTGCCAGCGTACCCCGATCTCCATCACCTCAGCCTGGAACCAGCTACCAAACTACTCGTCGCCGATCTGCCAGCATACCCCGATCTCCATCACCTCAGCCTGGAACCAGCTACCAAACAACTCCTCGCCGATCTGCCAGCCTACCCCGATCTCCATCACATCAGCCTGGAACCAGCTACCAAACTGCTCCATGCCGAACTGCCAGCATACTAGGGTCTCCATCACCTCAGCTTGAAGCAAGCAGTGAGCAACCTTGCGGTTGCCACAGCATTTCCAAAGATATCGTGCAGAGGCTTCAACCCATACGAAAAGTTAAGAAAGGGTTCAGCACAAAACTTTTATTTGATGAATCCTATATAGACTTTGTTTTAGACAAAGAAGATCGGGACACTCTTCTACTAAATGAAGCTTTTCCTTCAGATGAATCCGATAGCTGGAATGACACTGCATCAAATGAATCAGATGAATATAGTAAAGTCGAAAAAAAGAAAAGGAAACGACCTAAGAATATTAAAGATAATGACCTGAGTGCTGAAAAACCAAAACCTAATAGTCTAAAAAATAAAGAAAATAAGAAGAATAAAAATTTGGGCAAGCGTCATACAAACTCGAAAGGGACCATAGTGGAGCAAAAATCAATGAAACCTAATCCTTGTGCTAAAACGAAATGTCATAATCTTTGTGCTGAAATATCTGAGGAACGTCGTAATAACTTATTTACGCATTTTTGGAACCTTGAAAGCACGCAAAGACGTAGGGATTGGATTGCTCAAATAACTGAGAAAACTTGTGTTAAATCGCATACTGTTGACAGTGCAGAATCAAGACGAAAATTTACCTATTCATATTTCATTAATGAGGGCGAAGGAAGGCGAAAGGTATGCCAAAAATTTCTCATTGATACCCTGGATATCACGCAAAAGTTTATTTTGTACACCGTTGCTAACAAAGTCGATGGTTTTGCTAAATTGGATCAAAGAGGTAGTAACATTTCGCATAATAAAACGTTGCCAGAGACATTAGAGCATGTGAAATCATTCATTTTATCGCTACCTCTTTTACCATCTCATTACAGCCGTAAGCACTCACAAAAGCTTTATTTACAGGGAGATATTAAGAATATCACTAATTTATATTCTATTTATGTTGAGCACTGTAAGGAAGATGAGAAAAAGCCCATATCTATTAAGGTGTTTTCTGCATATTTTAAACAAAATTTTAACATAGGATTTCACAAGCCAAAAAAAGACAAATGTGTCTTATGCAGTGCTATAACTTACGATGTCCGTACAAAAGAAGAGTTTGAGAAAATGAATGCTCATCTAAAAGAAAAAGAAGATTCATACAATCGTTTTATATTCCACCAAAATTTGAATATAAGAGACAGTAGTATAATTTGTGCAAGTTTTGATCTCCAAAAAGTATTAAACACACCATATGGGAAAAATATGTCCTTATTTTATAGCAGAAAAATTTCAGTTTATAATTTTACTATTTACGAAAGTGGTACTCAGGAGGGGTTCTGTCACATTTGGAACGAAACTGATGCTCGCAGAGGGGCAAATGAAATTGCTTCCAATTTGTTTAATTACATAAAAGAAGTAGACAGTAGAGGTTCTGTCAAAACTCTTCTTTTGTACGCAGACTCTTGCTATGGACAAAATAAAAATAAAATAGTTTTAAGTATGCTGCGTTATGCATTAGCAAAATGCCAAAATATTACAGTGATTCAGATGAATTATTTAGTTCCTGGCCATACGTACATGCCAGTAGATAGCATGCATGCTGTCATTGAACGTTCAGTCAAAGATACAACAATTTGGGCACCTTCTCATTGGCCAACGGTTATTGCGTTGTCACGAAAGAATCCGTTTCCATATAAAGTGAAGTTGATGGAAGGAAAGGATTTTATGGGTTTTGACGAGATTATAAATAGGACATTTAAAAAAACGCTAAAACTCATGATTTCTACCGTAAGCGTTGCTACTTTTAAAAAAAATGAAATTAACAAAATGTTCATCAAACGTTCAATGTCAGCTGAGACTGAGTATATTGGAGTACCTCTGATTGAATTTCAAACAGGATTAGCGCCCAAAGAAAACCTTTATCCAAATAAACTGCCAATATCAGCACAAAAGTATGCAGACCTGAAAAAATTGACCAAAAACGTTATACCAGCAGCATACGCTAGTGAATATTTAAGCCTGAAATATAATAACAAAACTACGGATTATTTGCCAGAGACTGACGAGGAAGATGATACTAAAAAATGATAATGTTATTATGGTGAATAGGTTGAAATTGGGTACCTAGTATTAATTTTAATTGTATTTACAGATACCTAATTCGAAGTTCAAATTTTTTATTTTGTGATTATAATTGTGATATTAGCTACCTTTATAGGTACTAAATAGTAATATTCAATAAAAATAATGATCGAAAATTCTTGTGACTTTTTATTGAGACAGGTAATGTTGTTCAGGTTTAACTTACGCCTGATTTTCCAGCCATTGTATGTAGCAGAAACGCATTTACGCCCCGATTTTTACAGTAAATTAAAACAAAAAGAAGTTACGATCTTTATGAAGTCAGTGAATTTGTTATAAATTCCTGATTTAATAGAAACAGGACGTCCAGATACGTCATTTATGAGGTCTGTAATTTTTATACACAAAAGTCGTAACTCCAAAATATATCACTTCTGGGAATAAGAAATTGTTCGTTTGTAAACAAATTAATGCAGATTTACATTTTAAAGTTATTGTGTAAAAATTACGTTTCTACGATAAACCATTCAAAAGTTATGAATTAAATTCCATTATTTTTTTCGTTTTTTGGCTCTGGTGTAAAGTTGTGCTATCTCGAGATACGCCCTTATTGTTTTCCACCGTCGATATGAAGTAACTTTAGTCTTACACAACATCAAACGAATTGGTCA